>JXPQ01004058.1:0-13186 GCA_001014675.1 Ephydra gracilis
ACATAGAAACTTAAAATTTTGAACTGAATCATTGACTTCAAATTATGAAAAGAGACAAATTTCGACCACTTAGCAGTGCTGCAAGTAACTGTAATTATATTCTTACCATTTTTATTTGTAATTGAAAAATTACAAACAGTATTTTTAAATCCAATCATGGAATTTTAATAAAATCAACAAATATTCGAGTTGAATTTTTAATAAATCCTGTTTTTCGACCACTTAGAGGCTGTTCAAACTTTTCTTCAATCATGAGGTTTTTATTCAAAAAAATTTATAATTTTATATTAAATCCCGAATATTATTGCATTTAATTAATATTGGAGCTTCATTTTGCGCAACACTCCCAATTTCGACCAGTTTTCTAGATTGCATTTAAACCAGATTTCAATGCAATCACGTTTATTTTTAGCAAACTGCTTCGTAATTCTTCGGAACGCTTCGGAACGCTCATAAATGTATAATAAAAGCTAATTTTGTAAGAAGTCAGTAATTCGACCACTTAGTTGTGTGAGGTAACTCCGATTTTATCTAAACATGTGTATTTGTTTTACACATTCAAAATGTTAAGTTTGAACTCAATCATGGAATTTCAATGAAGTCATGAATATTTGAATCTCAGTTCTGATTAAGTTCTCTCAAAACTGTACTTTTAATCTACCCATGTGTATTTTTGCAAAACACCTCGAGAATATTAGTTTGGAACTCAATCATGAACTCGACTAATGAAGGACGCTAATTTTGACTCTAAATTTTGACAAACTAAATGTACTGACATTGAAAATATTTCAAATTTCTTCTCTTGCAACTTACCTATTTCGAAAACTAAGATGTCCTGAAAAATACTCTGAATAACAGTAATCCTTCAGGTGATAAAGCTCCAAAGTGACACAGACTTCAAGGCAGTCTAAAACGCCACTTCGAATGCCTTATACCAGACAATGCTGGAATTCGGTTTGTATTTTCCGGACCTAACGTTCTAGTATCACTCAGATTTCCCGACAACAAAAGCCCTATGCTCAAAACAAAATGTAAATATCACATAAAAAGTTTCAGCAGCTTTCTACCAGCAAATGGCTGAGCGAGCCAAGACGCAAAACGGTCATAGCATCATAGTCCTAAATAAGCCCCGCTAGAAGCAAGTCACTCCTACCTAGGCAAGCGTGCTTGAAAACCATCTGGCCACTTTCGCNTGGCCACTTTCGCGCTATGCACATCTATTTGGACTAGCTAGGCACAGGCTAAACCTTTAGGAAAACGCTNACTATGCACATTTATTTGGACTAGGCACAGGCTAAACCTTTAGGAAAACGCTGACATAAGCGACTTTTGCGGTGGATAACTCAACTAGACATCCAACGCCAATAGGGACATTCGCAGAAGTGGCTGACAGCACACTGATTGAAACCACGTTAGAAGAAGCTATGTTAAGGACTCCGTGGTGTCTGGATGCCCGTCTTTCAGTTAAACCTTGCAGCTACCCCATAATAAATCAATACATATATAGTTACATATATGTGTTTACATTCGAATAGACAGTTTAATCACTATTGCCAGCGTGCTCATTAAGTTACGCAATTATTTATTAATTTATTTTTTGTAAGTGCTGCAAAAATTTCTGCTTTATAATTTTGGAAATTGTACGCGTTTTATATAATTTTATGTCATTTCTAATTAAAGTTTGTACATTTAGTAATTACTTTTTCATTATTTTGATTGTATTTAAATGTAGTTTCTTTTTGTAGCATTTTTAATTATGAACTTTAGCTGGCTAACCGTGTGTGACATTTAGAACAACGACATCAGTCAGAATTTGATGCAGAGTTTTCTAAAATTGTTTAATTATTCCACAAAAACAAAAAAAAAAAAAAAACAAAAAAAAACCCAAAATACAAAATACAATAAAAATGATAAACAACACACAGAGTTTATTTCCAGCTGTGTCGGAGAGCATTGTATTTGTTCTTTTGAGTTAGTGATGCGTAGCATTAGCCACAGAATGTTGACGCATGTTGACGCTAGCGAACAGCAGCAACATGTTGCTGTGCGTAACCGCACATTACGGCTGCATACAGCAGCATTGACGTAGTGCTTTATGTGGGCATAGCAAGCCGATGCCGTAGTNTGACGGAGTGCTTTATGTGGGCCTAGCAAGCCGATGCCGTAGTTGCATTCCAGTTCATCTTTAAAAGAAGAAATCCGAAATGAATTTAAATATTTACTTTTAATATTTTATANTAACTAATTAAATTGCAATCTATCCAAATGTAACGTTTTAAATTTTGTCAGTGCAAATGTTATTAAAATATATAATGCTTTCTGTCAAAAAAGTACTGGGAATNTCTAATTAAATTGCAATCTATGCAAATGTATCATTTTAAATTTTGTCACTGGAAATGTTATCAAAACACATAATGCTTTCTGTCAAAAAAGTACTGGGAATTGGTTTCAAATATCAAAATTCGCCAACCAAATGCCAGCACGATATGTACTCGAACATTCTACTAAGAGTTTCTTTTCAAATTTTGCATTACAAATAGATATGAGCGCGCAGAGGCGCAGAAAATGTTACAGAAGGCTGACGTTTAAAGCATATTTAAAAGCTCTGACATTGTCCTGGCAAGCGTTTCGGCAAAACAACAAAAAGTGTCTTCAAGCTCGCCCCTCCACTAAGATAGGGTTAGTCGCTGCATCTGCTATGTTTTGCGAATCCAATCACGTTTTTATGAGTATGAAGCACATTGCCAGTCGACTCATCACATTCCAGCCATATCGCTAAGCTTTCCTTTAAAATTAAATACTCATCTAAATTCCGACAAGCATCATCGAACAAGCACTTGTTTATAATGCTTTGAAGATTGCATGACCTTATTACTTGTGTCGTTTCTTATCTTTTCTGTTTAGTTTTTCAACGTTATTTTCACTGTTCACTTGCGCTTAGTATTTCAATCCATTTTTGAATATTGCCTTTCTACAGCGTATCTATAAGGTACTTGTCGTTCTTTCTGATTTCTGTTATGTTCTGATTCAAAAGCAATTAGGATGACATGCGTGATTGCACTTTTAAGCGTTCGCGGTCAACTAACTTTTTTCACAAACAATTTTAAAAGTCAAACTATTATAAACACGAATGTGAAGAAAACCGCATTTTCTAATTTTTTGTTACTATATCGTACGATATCAAAAATTTATCAATTTACGATATTTTATAAACTTGTTTATCAACACTTTTTACAACGTTTCTCCTTCACACCAATAGGACATGTTTTGTTGGTATCTCTTTCAGTTGCTCGCCAGTTTTTGGCGATATTTTGCTGTTCAGCGCAATCGAGAGTCTCCATAATGTATACTTTCGAAAGAGAACACAATCAATTTGGAAGAATAAGAATCATATTGTTTATGCGCTAGAATTACAGGTGTGGTGTAAATTTTTTCAGTATGCCGCTGAGGTTCACGTGCGAAGCAGAATTTCGATAAGTAACTATTGAAACGGAAGCTGGACATTGGATCATGTTGCTATCTCTCGCGCAAAACGAATAATTTTAAAAGAAGGCAGTGTAGGGATGGTAGCAAAAATCAAGCCAGAAAATTCTTTGAAAAAGTCTGCAAAGAGAAAAAAGATATTCTGAGAACATTTGTCCAAAGCAAAGAGAGAATATAGCAATACAATCTTAAACGGTGCTGAGCAATTCTGTCAATGAAATATCAACATTGATTGCAAAAATCGCTCCGTCTGAAAAGCCGTTCCGCCGTTCCAAACACCTGACCAGGAGGAAGTAGTCATTGCCAACAAACGGCTTTAGTTACAATGACATCACAGCAGAGCTGTACAAATCTGGCTGAATGGAGTTAACAAACTATGTGGCTTCTTCAAAATATGAAATCTTCTGTTTTCACGCACGCGGGAAGCAGCCGGATGCCATCTTCTGTGTCAGCTATCGTAGTATTAGTCTGTTCAACATTGTGCAGAACTAAAGCTGTAAACTGAAATTTGGGAAATCCGTCAGCGCACAGATTATCAGATTAGAGATCACCTATCCACCATCATAACGAAGTTAGTCATTTCGGACAAACAAGTGACGCTCTCCAAAACGACACTGAGAAACACTCAATGTGGCATGTAGGTAGTAAATGAGCTGATGGATCCAAATGGAATTCCAAACGAGATTAAACCTTTTCCTATGTTTATTTTAAATTGTTAATAAATATAAAAATTTGGAAGATTACAATACTATGTCTGCATTTTTTATTAAGCGTTTTGCGTTCGCCCACCATCTGGCCATAATTGGGTGCTGCAAATCTGAGTTGACTGCTGGATTCCATCGATTCGTTGAAGAAGAGCATATGGGTCCAGCTTTACATAAAAACAAGGTAAAGTACACTGCGTGGAAAGTTTAAAGTGAATAAGGGCTTTGGCGAAGTGCGCCTCAGCATCAGCCAGGAAATCGTAAGAAAAAACTTTGAATTACTCTTGCAAATAGTTTTGTTATGGATTTAGTAAAATAACGCTATCTCAGAAGCTAAAAACAAGCATGCCAGAGTCGCCCACTCTGCCCATCTCGCAGTTCTACGTAATGGCACCGAAGAATTGAAACTTTCGTCATGTAATGCATGCAAGAGTGCTTGTGCGCAGAAGGTCCGAGATAATATGATGTCGCATCAAAAATTAGGAGCTGTGTGAAGTGTTGACGTAATGAAAACAATTTAAATCCACCAGCGTTGGCGAGATCATATTCTTCGTATAAATGAATTAGCGTCTGTTCGTAAGATATTTGAGTTGCAAACAAGTCGTGGAACTTGAGGAAGGGGAAGGAGGAATCTGAGCAGCACACACCTGGTGCTACAATATAACTCGAAAAATTGTGAGTAGGCAGCCGAGCTGGAATGTACTGCATAGAATACACCTGCAGAAGCTTTAAAGCCATCATCACCTGCTACAGGTTGTAATAATCGAGTATGTANAGCCAAGCTTGAATGTTCTGCATAGAATACACCTGCAGAAACTTTAAAGCCATCATCAACTGCTACAGTTTGTAATAATCGAGTATGTAAGTAAGTTAGAAACCTTTAAAAAGACTGCAACTTAAATCTTTTAATGAAAACAATCTTTCTCCTGATTTTTAAATCCTTTTTAATCAAACGTGCGAAAATGTAATCGAAATAAATTCACGTGATAAAATTACAGTCGTCTTGCCCAATTTGTGCGCTTTAATATGTAAAGAGGATCAGCAGGTCCATATTTTGTGGATTCGTGAATTTATGAAGTTAACGCGAAGCCTTGAACTTGCACTACCAGTGCTTCAGTAAATTCGGCCGCAGCAGCTTTTTATTTTTAGCTTAAAGTCGGTTCTTCTGTCGCNTTTTAGCTTAAAGTCGGTTCTTATGTCGCAAAAGTGAGGTTTAAGCTGAAGTCCTTAAGTCCGCACGATGCGGGCTTTTACATGTACAACCATAAACGCAACAGCGAACAGTGAGTAAACCCGTCTCAGCAACATGTTTACGCTCAACTTCAAACTCAAGCAGAGCCGACATAGCAGCATATCGTATTTGAGCAGCACGACTGCGGCAAGCCAATGGCAAAACGGCGAGCTAGCAAGCGATTAAATTGTTTTTATTGTTGTTAAACGTTAATAAGCTCAGCTTGCTGTAAGTTGTTGAGAGTTTTTTAAAGTCAGTTTGGTTAAGCCAGCACAGGGCAGCAGTTGTTCGTAGAGCGTTCAGTGGAAGTCGCGTCAATTGAAGAAAACAAAAAACATTGCGAAATTAATTATGTTTTAATGTAAATAATAATCGTGTGTATATGTAACAAAAATTTATTTAAAAACCAAGAAGCAGCGTATAAAATATATGTTTATTGTACACAATACTGGCAACAATCGTTGAAATTTTTGTTGGTGTTTTTTGTTGTTGTTTGGCTTTTAACAGTAAAAGTCATGAAAAGTGAAACCGGATTATATTAGCTGACAATAATGTTGTAAATAAAACAAAAAGCGAAACAACAGTAGAAGAAATTGTGTTAAATTGTTGTTATTGTTTTAAATAAATGTCAGCTGCGTAGTGTGCCGTGGGTCGGTTTATTCCAGTTTTAGCAATAGCATTATATTTGCAGACAATGCTTACGAAAAATTCAATAAGTATAGTTTTTAAATCAATGCAATAAGTGGCTAACGAATTTAATTAAATTTTCCCGCGCCTGCCAACACGCAGAGTCACCAACAGCGAACGAAAACGAAGGCGCTGCAAAAAGGTAATGCATTTAATTTTCCTTCCCAGCAATTCCATTTACATTTCGCGCACTATGAAATAAATTTAAAATTTCAAAAAATTTACATATTAGTTAAACTTATATAGAATATAAAATACCGAGTACGTTCTTGTGCATGAAACTGAGCCAAATTTGCATTGGTATTTGCCATTCTGCTCCGTGTTCAATATTTAAATGCCAATATTGACGCAGAAGGCGGAAGATGATTGAAAATAATAACATGATAAACGGGAATTCAAAATACAAGTTTGCTTTTATAGGCGCGCTTTGTATATGAACAACATTTTACTGTGATTGTTTGTGATTTCATCAACACAAATGATGAAAGCATATGTTGCTTCGCAACATGTTGTGCTAAGTGAAGTCGTTGTAAATGCTGCATTGCGTAGTACAGACAACAAAACAGAAATTTTAGTAAAAAATATATTAAATTAAAAATAAAAAATAAATTAAAATTAAAGAAAGAGTAGTTTATTAGAATATAGCATGTATTTTAATTAACATAAAAATCCAAATAAACTGTAATAGGATCATAAAACAAAAACATAAAGGATGGTAGCTAACCCATTACCAACATCTAGACATGTAACAGTTAAAATTCTTTTTTAATTCACTAAGCATTATATTTCTTATTTCGCAAAACATTTATATATATGCTTCAATTTTTTTAATAAATTTATAAGCGCTGCATTGGGATTGAGTGGTTTATATGACAGCCATGTCTGAAACTCAACGGTGCCTAAAGATTTGGGGCAAAATATGCGGTCGGCCATTATGGAGATTAAAAAGTTTTTCATAGACCAAGTTCATGACGAACGAACAGTTTTTATGACAGCTTAAAGTTTTCTTGTCAAAAAATTATATTAAATTTAGTCTATAAATTCTAAGCAGAAATCTTGAATAATAAAAAAATTGTTCGTGAAAGAATATCACTCGGATCAAGCAATTCATATGGAAGTTTTAGCTTCAACTCAAGCGATTCAGATAATTTTTGGCGACAAATTAGAGTAGGTTCGTGGGGCGAGACGACAGCACAGTATTGGTTCTCACAGTCAGGGGTACAACATTTTTAAAGACAAACCCAAATATGTGGTCCGCTTGTTTAGACAAGTCATTTAGTTTTCATGTTAATTTTCATGCAAATTAACGGTTTATCAACAAGCTGTGTTTTTCATTCAAATTCACGGTTTCTCCAACTAAAACCAAGTCGCAAAGCTTCAGTTCTCTTGAAGGACTGCATAGAAATTTCTCGTTGAAAATAATGAAGCTTTAAAATTTAGAATGTCATCTTTTCAAATTCATACAACTGGGAACAGTTAATAGCTTAAACTCTAAAGGGTGGAGAAGACCTGATAATGCAATAGCAGTTCAAGCATTTTTTAGTTGAAAACAAGATGAATTCTTTAAATTTTATACGGCTGGGAACAGTTATTTCACAAAGTGCTTTTTTCTGCAGTTCGAAAACGAATATTGCCTTCAAATGTTGAAAAAACCAATTTTAGAGAATCTTTCCAAATCACATGGTTTACTTGATGTTAAATCAGGCAAGTATTTGAGCATTATAATTATTAATTATGCCTTTCATGGTACTGGGANTAAATCACATGGTTTACTTTAATTATGCCTTTCATGGTACTGGGAACAGTTTTATCATGCACAACACTTTGACAAACACCCTTAACAAATTTATTTTCGCCTCACTAACAGCTGCGAAGCGCTTTACATGAGTCCTGTATTGAATTCTCATAAGTATTCTCTGTTTTTGGTTATAACGCGACTTTTCTAAGCTTAATCATTTAAGGTCAACTTGAATGCGCTTGCGCAAGAGCTTAACATTTTTGTGAGTTGAGCAAGCCAATAGAATTCTTGGTNAGAAGTTTCTGCTGTTTGCATGAATGATTGTTTGTATTTTTGCTTAAGAGTGTGCTTTTGTCGACATTTGTGTATCTCATACAATAATATTCGCAAAAACAAAAAATAACATCACACCTACAAACACAAAGAATACACCTGTGTTTTACAAGTAAGCATGGCAATTCCATTTTTTTTTTTTTTTGTTTCCCATACTGCGGCACATGAAACACTTTTATTAAAAACAAAAGAAAAAGTGGGGCTTGAGACGTGACATTCTTGCCGTTATTATTCGCCATATGAAATCATTAACAAATTGTTTTAATTATTTTAAGCCTTTTTGAGCTTAGCTGTGTTTATGTAACAGTTCAATGCAGTGTTGATTNTTAAATAGTTCTTCAAAAATTACATATGAATGCTTACATAATCTTATATGAGTACTAAATATGTGAAGAACTTTGGGGTACACAAAATATGGTTCNGTGTTTATGTAACAGTTCAATGCAGTGTTGATATAAATAGTTCTTCAAGAATACATATGAATGCTTGCATAATCTTATATGAGTACTAAATATGTGAAGAACTTTGGGGTACACAAAATATGGTTCCATGTCAGTGCTGTCTCACTCTCTCTAATATCCCACTTCATTCTTAGACAGTCCCAAAATTTGATATAAAACAAAGTCGGTATAGTGGCTAGTAATTAAAGGAGCCCTTGTTTGATGCTCTTTACCCATTCGCAATCAAAATTCATATTGCACTTTTGCTTAAAGAAACGTTAGGCAACACTCATCTCACGTCCTCACGTCCAGTTCCAGTACCAAATTCGTATGAACTGTGTTGCGTTGTTTGGTTATAATTTTTGAGAAAATACCCGCGGAGTTCTCAAATACAAACGTTACATTTTTTTAATGCTTGCTGTATTTTTTTATTTTTTTTTTTATTCGTTTTAAACTCCTCACACAGTCAAATAAACTTGCTTATTTGGCCTTGTCCCTGTTTCTAATTTAGAATTTTATGTTGACTCAAATGAAATTGTTCGTTTCGGAACAATTCTAGGCCAACTTGACATAAAGCTGAAGATCATTACTGCAATGCTACACATACAAAACTTAAGCATACTTTTTTTACATGATTAGTGTTGGCTGGTCTGCAACTCTGGCCCACGGTGTTCGGCATACGCGACGGGATACACTGCGCCCAGATCCTGCTCCCAGAGTGTGCGTATATTTCTTTTTATAAAATATAGATCTTTGTATTTTCTTCGATATTCCTAAGTAAAAGTCACCTTTGTTATCCCATATCAGTTTTTGTAAATTTATATCCCTTATTTAAAGTTTCTTTCGTGATGCCAAATAATTTATTTTTGGATAAAATTTCTTTTTTGTTGTGCCACAATCTTTTTCAGTATTTTGAAATGTATCTCGAGTAACACATATCCAGTCAGATATTCTGATCAATTACGATGAAATCTATGGTTGCAATATCATGTCAATTTTTACCAGTCGTCCCCAAAAAAACCCTTTGAATTGAATGTAGCGTGAAAACATTACTGTTCCTAACAGCTGGTAACAATTTGGTTTTGTGGCGAAATACAGACACTCCGCTTGAAAGCAATTAACATTTGGGTCGATTGGTTTGAAGCACAGGCAACTCATGGGCACTTTCAACCAACTGCTTCATTCCTCCTCCTTAAGTTCTATTAAAATGTAAACACTTTTTATTTTATTGACGCTAAAATTCCACTTAATTTTAATTGTTTAGTTAATATGCCACATGCGATATTTACGAAATAAAATGCTTAACGTTCAGTTGTGTTGGATTTTTCCTTTTAATGTTTGTTATTTTTATTATTTCTCTTTGTGCACACCTACAGCTTACATTCCGTATGCATAAATAATTAATTCTTATTATATTATTCAAGCGTAGAATTTAATTTTTTCAAAACGATTTGCGATTATTAGGATAGATCAGTAATTGTTGGTAATCAGCATTCAGTGCACGTGGCGTAGGTGGGAATACGATGCTAACAGAGTTCAGTCTACACAATTTCCGATATAAGTAGTCAATTATTTCAACTTAAGTTATGTAAGAGCTCCTCTATTGGCAAAATTCAAACCCAACAGCCAATCAAGGTGCTTCAAGCGTTATTCCAGATTTGCCTTCAAACTTCACGTGAGAGCCCGCTAAAATTTCTAGCGCATAGAATTATGTCGCATGACATTTACTTACACGTAATTTGCCAGTTATATGCTGCGCAGAAAGACTCATCCCTAGTAAGATTTTGTTACAAATTTGCTTATCCCTTCTAGAAAAAAGTCACATATCACATATGTTGCTTATCTTCATATATTATTGTCGATTTACAAAGTAAAATGGGACAGTCGCATGCTAATGCTATTCAGCATTTTTAGCAGTTAATTTAAAAATCAACCAAATTAAATTTTTGACTCATATTAGTAAATTGAGTGATAATTTCTTGTTGTTTTCAAAGAGCTATGGTTTACATGGGAAATCAGCTTTTTTATTTTTTTCTTTTTTTTTCATACAAATATATTTTGTGCGAAAATACTGAGAGAATGCATTGAAATCCAGACTCAGTTTGTTTAAGGAATTTGAAATGTTGCCAAAATAAAACAACCCAAAAATCTACTAAGCCTTACTATGCACGTCTCATTTACATAATACAACATACTGTATTGGCAATAACTACGGCAGGCGCTAGAATATAATTCTTTTCGATATAGCATATGTATGTAGTGCAAATAAAGAACCGTTAAGTATTTCAAAAGCATACGCAAAGTTCCACTGTATACCGCAACCAAAACTGTTGAAGTAAAATAAGCCTTACTATGCACGTCTCATTTGCATACAAGCTACTAAAAAGCACCAAGCAATTGAAGCGCGAATACGTGTTTTAAATATTAACTAAGTAATTTAAGAAAATTAATAACGTGTGAGTTTTGAAAAAGCCAGCATGATTAAGAATCATATTTCTAAATGTGAAATAAGACGTACCATGCTTCTCATTTCTAAACAAGCGCTTGCATTTTCGCTTTGCATGAAGAATATGCGAACGATTGAGCACGTGGCGGGGTAGACGTCTAAAATTCAATTTCTTTGATATCTTCTTGTGTTATTTTAAAAAATATGGTGCAGATAATTCTTAGCAAAATATTCGTAATGTGCTATTGCAGTTATATAAACTTTTTAATGCACGTATAATTTTCATACTTTTATATGTTACAAATCCCGCTTAAGTACGTTAGAAAAATAAATAAATTGTTAGCATTCGTAATGTTTCACTCTTTCATGAGAACTCCCAGAATACTTGAAATATTATAAGCCTTAGTTTGCAAGTCTCACTTTCATACCACTGTAGCGAATATGATAACAAGCATTTAATTTTTTGGTTTTAATTAATTTTTTTTTTTAAATATATCGATATGTCGCAAAATTTTAAGAAATTGAATGCAAAGAGTCTGGCTATGAATGTCACATTTTTAGACAAGCGTATGTCAACAGAGGATACAAATAATGAACAATTAATATAAAAAACCATGCCTTATCTTCAAATGCATCAGCAAAAGCGCCACGTGTAACGTACTATGAACAACTTATTANAATGCCTTATCTTCAAATGCATCAGCAAAAGAGCCACGTGTAACGTACTATGAACAACTTATTACCATACATGCGTCTGTAAAAAAGTTAAATGTTTGTAACGAAAGTAGTGATAAACCCAGCGATTAGTGCAGAATTTCCTTTAAGGAAATAAAAAACAAAAAAAAAAAAATGGTTGGTTCTTCGAAAAGACTTCGTAATTTTTTGCTGTAGCTTGAGAACTTATAAAAGAATTCAAAATAAATAAGCGCTAATCAGCGGCAAAAAAAAAATTTTATGGTTCAACAAATGTGCGAGCTTAGCGAATCCCAGTGTGATGTGGGATTTTGTGTGTAATGAATGTTTTACAAAGCTATTTAAATACTTAACTATTTCACAAAACGTGAAAAACTTGTATGCAAAGAGGCTCGCTATGCACGTCTCATCTTATACAAAGAATATGATTGCGACTTTTGATTTTAACGCTAAGCGTTAATTATTTCACCTTGTTTGTGCGTTTAAATGCGCTTACTGCTGAACTCGTTAGCCCTACCTGGGCGTCAAAGAAAGCCAGCTTATTAGTGAATTATAGTTACATTGAAAAGCTCCACTGAGCACGTCGTACCTTTACACATTTGATAAATATCGTAGTAATGTGTTAAATTAGCAAATTTTTTTAAAGCAATTATAAATTTTAATTTGTCAAAAATTTTGATAAATTGCTATTCAAGAAACCTCACTAACCGCGCCGTATTTACACAACTGTGTCGGCAGACTTTTGTAATATATTTAGTTTTGAAAACCAAGCTTTTTTTGAGCATTGGAAATCATATTTGTTAAGCCTAAAAAAAATATTGTGTTGAGCTAATTTTCAAAATAATGAGCACAACTAAGCACTTCACACTTTCATGCAAAGCCAGCTTGTGATTAATTATTTGCCAAAGTGTTTTATATGCCAGTCTTCGTGCTTAACATCCTCACAATATGAGCTCGTTTGAAATAAAAAGGCTCGCTGAGCACGTCTCATTCGCTATGCAAGCGTCTTTCAACATTACGCATACTCATGCAATTATTTGCCTCAAAGTGCAATTAAATATTAAATAGCTCATAGCTCATATTCTCACTATGCTCGTCTTATTTGCATAGCAACCTCTTTTAACTTTGTCTAATTTTGATTAAACAACTTTCAGCTGCATGTGAATGCAGTTGGTGACCCCATATTACTTTAGTCTGCTGGTAGACTCATTTACTTACGTTGAGTTCGACACCCTGCCAGGTAAATGAACGAATTATATGGATGCTGCAAAGCCCTACTAGGCACGTCTCACTCTCATGCAACCACAACGTAAGTAGTGATAGTCGCTCGATTGCTGCTCGCAAATGTTTACAATACTATCTGCATTCAGTAGTAGTCACGACTCTGATATCAGCAATTTAGTCATAACTTCAGCACGTAAGCCGTTTTTT
>JXPQ01004059.1:258-10312 GCA_001014675.1 Ephydra gracilis
AGTTTTTCGGATTCCAAAAAAAAAACCAAATGTTTTATATAATAAATTTGAGTTTTGTAAGTAAGGTAGTTCATGTAGTTCTGTGGTCTTGCATTCTGCGTTCTTTAGTCTTTATATAAAATAATAAAAAAAAATCTTTTAATATAAAATAAAACGTTCCATGGTAAATTAAATATTTTTGTTTTACAATTTGCCACACCATTGAAAACCAACCATTTGGATTGTTAAGTAAAACCAATTGGATTGTTAAGTAAAATGTCATGAAAATCATTAATAAAATGAATTACTCATTTCACTTTGACAGTAGAATAATTTTAAAACGGTCCACAAAGTCTCTTATTGGTCAAACTTTATGCATTGCAAACCGTAAAAACAGACCAATGTGTGAACGAATGGAGTACTCAAGCATTTTCTAATGTTTAAATATTCCGCCAAACGGCGTTCGCTTTGTTCTCCGGTGCGAATACAAATAAAGATGATGGCTTTCCTACACGCGAACACGCAACATATAGCTTTCAATGTGCGAAAAAGGGAAATTCAAAGTTAATCCGGCAATCTTCTAATGACTGGCTTTATGATTTCTTTATAGCCATCGCGAAGACGCACGCAACATTATTTTCTAAGTGCGTGGTAGTAGTCCTGGCAATTCCAAAGGAAATGAAGAAAAATAACCATCCCGGAATGAAGTTTTGTATAGTTGTGCGAATATCATCGATATTTTTTGTAAGCATCTGTCGATTGAGTTCTCAGTTTAAATGTGGGAAATTATCTGAATTTTTTCGCCCATGTAGGTGATTAAGCGGATGGTTTCATAGACAGCCAAAAATATGATGGCGTGTAGTAGCGCTTCATCGTAGAATGACTGAAAGTGTTTTTCGAAAATTATTATTATTTTTTTTATAATTTAACTTTATTGAAAAATAACACTGCAACTTATCACGTGAAACTAATGAATATCACGTGAATTCCCTGTAGAAGTTCTGGTTCCGCTTCAATACTCAATGATGCCGCTGCATTTTGCCTTGAACTGGATTGATTTCTTAATGACACGTTGTTTTGAATGTCCCATCGAGCCTTAGTAGATTGCGTAGGACTTTATTATATTATTTCTATAGGCAATATGGTTATCCTATCTGTAGAACCACAGTTATCATCAAAAGTCAAGGAGATTTATCTTTATTATACCATTTATGATTCAAAGAAATGCATGCTCATATCAGATATACTGGCGGAATTCCTGTACAACTATTTGACAAATATAAGGCGCCTTGCGCCAAATTTCTTACAAAACCTAAATGAGTCAATGAAATTTCTTAATTACAATGCTATATATCCATTGGACTACGTCAAAATCAGTGGGTTTGGATAGATTAACACAGAAAAACCAATAAATCTTTGTAACCTAGGTGATATTATGAAATAAGAAAGTTATTAAAACTGTTGATTTTAAATTGATATGCATTCAATAAGAATGCAGTTGTCTGATTAGTCTGACCTGTGTGTATCACACTGACGTTCGAAACTGGCTGTTTCAGTATTACATGCTTTATGTTTTCTGTCGTATTATTCACTATATTCAGCCTAAACATGCAATTTACAACAAAAGTGAGATAGGCATGCAATGAACTAACTTATTTTTGCTAAATATATATAATTTGATATGTTTTCGTCACAAGTCTAACTAAATTACGCAGTTACAATCAATTTGAAAAGCAATTTTGTTTAATTGCTTGCTTTTGCTCAAAAGATTTCTGTACTCTGCATTTATTTCTAATTTATTGAATTTACTTAAATATTTTCTGAAAATATTGTAGCAGTAATTTATTATGTACCTCTTAATCATGCAATTTATAACAATGAATAAGTTTATTTTATGATTAATTAATGCACACTATTCTGTTTACTTTCTTCCTTTGTAAACGTTTAAGAATGGCACAAAACATTAATCATATAAATTGGTATGTTTTAATGCTCAAATAATGATAAAGTATTTCCCATTGTTGTAAATATACATAGAGTAATTGCGATTGAACTATTGTAAATGAGCAAACTGAAATTTACTGAACGCAAAAATGCTGAACAACGAATTTCAAATGTATTGTCTCCGGTTGTGTGACATTTGCTTCAATGTTCAACGCACATCAAAAGTGTGCTCTTAATTGAAAAAAAATTTTTTCGAAACTGCTGCGTTGGAAATTCTGAAAACTTAATTATTTGCAATTACAATCGAAGAACCTAATGTTTTGCCATTTTTCATGAAAATTTCGGAGAAATTGCAATTTATTAATAATGTTATATTGTAGAGTTCGCACCATCCATGCTTTGCTAACGAATAAGTGAGAATAGCTGAACTAAAAAAAAAACCGAATTTAAATTTATTAAAAATTCAGGTTGAGTTATTTTTTATATAATAATTAATATTAGCTTAACCAAAAACTAAAAAAAAAAAGTCGTTATTTATTTTGAATGCATCCAAATTATGCACTTTGTAAGAAATTAAAACTCATTTGTTTCGTTATTTCCACTTAAATTCGAATTCAGGCATTCTTGCTGTACTCTTGTCATAATGTCAATCACCACCAAATTTAATCAATTGTGAATTTTGTCTATTACAGGAATTAGCCTTCAATTTAAAGCCTATGAACAGATTTCAGAAATATGCTCGCAATGCAAGCAAAATCAAATTACTGTCTCACCTTGCTTAGCGAAATTATTTAATTTTTTTGTGTGCGCTTATGTGATCCAGATTAATGAGGTTTTACGGAAAATATCAGCAAATAAACTACAATCAACGATTTTTCTGATGGCGTGGGTAAAAAATTATTAATGAAATGCGCGTTTTACTGGTACAGATTAGACACTTGGTGTGGGCATCGGAGGTATGTCCTTTTTAGCTCAAGGTGGTGTTATCTTTAGCAGCAACACGAGTGCTGTAACCTTTGTCGTAGTAGTTGTTTGGCAAAAGCCACACTCCAAACTACGTAGGTCATTAAGGCCCAGCATTTTAAAAGAGGTTCCGTTAGTAGTCGGAGTAATGCAGCCACAATGAATGCGGTTGTGTGGGTTTAACTATTAAAGATATAATTCCCTGGACGTATCAGGACATTAGAGTAAGCAGTATGAATTGCCTACCTTTGAAACTCCGTGTTTTTGTCAAATACGCAATTTGAGGCGAATGCTCTTAAAAGCTTTACCTTTCGGTTATAATACACGGGTAATTAATTCGGACAGTTCACTGTGATCCGTTCTAGCGTTATTATAATGCAATTATTTAGTAAACTTGATTATTATTTAGACACATAAGACAGTAAAATTTGTTTGGTAAAATAAAATTATGAAGAAAAATAATAAAATGAAACTTTTCTAATTTTAAAGTCATTAAGGCAATATTAACAAAATAGCATTAAATAGAAGTCGTTCATAGTGAAGTCCATTAATCCTGCAACTAATGTTAGCAGCACAACAATTTTTCTCCTCAGTCTCCTTTTCAATTTATCCGTGACAATAATAACCTTTAAAGTGCATTTGCATGAAATTGCTTTTATGATTTTCAGAAAATGCTTAATTGCTAAAAAATATTTTTGGTTAAGGTATTTTTTTAAATACGTTAAACAAACAACTGTTTGCTGCATTGATGTATACAGAACATTCGCATATAATTGCATTAAGAAACCTCATACCACTCACAAAAAAAAATTTCCTCTTTCTCTTGTTTTTGAATATTCTGTAGTAACACTAAATGATTTACATACGCTTTCATTGTGCATAATATGTCTGCTTAAGTTTAATTTAAGTTCTTTGCTTTCTTTTATTTTTTTTTTTAAATTCCAACATATAAAAATTTGCTTAATTAAAATATAATTATTCCCAACTTCATGCTGAATGAAATACTTCTCTTGCATCTTGTTGAGTTTGTAAAGAATTACATAAAAATTAAAATTTTTTTTCTTTTTAAATCAACTGAATTAAGTGACAGAGCGAAAAAATGCTTATGATTTTAATTGTGATTACTGGCAAAATGTATTTGTGCAGTGAAATTAATTAATTGTTTGGTTGTACGTCTGTAAGTGCTATGTTTGTTTGTCTGCTTCTCATTAAACTGCGTTTGTTTGCTTGTTGACAAGTCTGTTGGTAAAAGCATTCTGTCGCTGCTATGTTAGCCCCATCAGGACAATAAATATCAGTATAAAAGCAAGAAATTTCAATTCAAATAATTATTCAAGTTTTAACCTGCATAAAAATTTAAATCATTTCATATGTGAAATTCATTGTCATTCGTAATTGAATTCCTATCGTTTGATATGTTAAAATTGATATATAAAAATTAGTAATAACCGAAGTAAAATTTAAAGAAAAATGATTGGAATAATGACAAAAACTATGAAGCAAATTACAGTGAAATATAGAAGCCATTTTTATACTAAAGTAAATATTTCTGAAATGTTTCTTACGTCTTCTACTTAGTAATATGAAAACGTACTACATTACCAAAAAAAAAAAATGAGTACAAAAACCATTTTAATTTAAATTTGGTGTTAATTAATATTTCTAACTCCACAGCATTTGAGAATTTAAGCACAAAAAACGTGGTATTTATAATATATCCTGCATCAAATCGTATATAAAATATAATCGCATATATAATCTGGATAAACCGATCTGACCTTGCCTGTCACTCAGTCTGTCGCTTAGGAAACTAGGCTCTCAAAAACTTATATTTGAAGTAAACCCATTGAAATTTAATATTTCAACATGGTAAAGCAAATTAGTGCAATCTCAAACCCATTTGAGTCAAGACTTTGTTGCAATATAATTTTTGGAGTCTATTAATTTAATTTTAATTTTTATTTTTTTTTTTTAAGAACCCTGGAAGTAATTTGAAGAATTTGCATAGAATTACACAAGAAATGTCTTTCGTAAGCAGTTAATGGGCTTATCATTCACCGTCATTTCAACAGTATTTTCTTAAGGAAAATACGAAAGTCTGCGCGTCAGAGTAATTTAATGATTGGTCAGATATTGGTGCAGAAAATGTGTGAAGGAAAATATGTGATTTTTGCAATAAATGAAATTCCTGAAAGTCATTTTTCCTTCTTCCACTTAAAGAAATTATTCAACTCTGTTGTCTTTTTTAATGAATTCGAAGTCTAGCTGTTTAGTTCCAAGTCTAGCTGTTTAGTTCAGATCTGTATTGTTTTCAGTGATCGCCTGACTTCTGTATACTTTTCTGAAAATACAACCGTATTTGAATGACGCGTCTGCGGTATTTGTTGATCGCTCTATCGTTTTCATTAATAAATCTTTACTGATTTGCCTTGAGGACTCATACTTGGAAACCAAAACATTAATGCAATTCAACACAGTTAATGATTGTTGCGGGTAACAAATACCTTATTCGTTTTTAATATTTAATAAATTTAATTATATTCATTTAAGATCAGCTGATAAAATTAAATTTGCGCTTAAAAAATTCTATGTATAAGTTTCGGTAATACACGGTCAAGACAATTCTCTATCTAGCCGTGTCCGTCTGTCAACAACAACAAAAAATGTGTTAAATAAGGATCCAATTTGAATTCAGATTCTAATAATTAATCGTAGATTGCAGTTTTATTTTGCTTATACATGAACAACATTTAGAATAATTTCAGTACACCTATGTGGCCGTTAAGAGTTTTTTTTTTTGTCAAATTTATCATTAATATCTGTGAAAAGCATTCAAAATATGATGTATTTATGCAGTCGAAAATGTGTTGTGACTCACTTGGAAATATATAAATACAAGCAAATGAAATTTCGTAGTTGGTAACACATTATTTGTTTACAATTAATAAATGAACATGTTCAGCGTATATTCAACTGTAACTGCGGTACGTGTTTATGGTAAAAATTGTGGGTTTTGTGTAAAAATTTTCAATAAATTAGTGTACATCATTGAAATTAGGCAATTAAGATGGGATGTCTGGAACAAGTCGAGAAGGAAAAATGTTCGAGGACTAAAAATTCACTATGTGGTCGAAATTTCAAGTTTTTAATTCAATTTATTATTCAAAACAGAAACTGAAAATAACGACAACATATAAATAATCATCTCGGATGATCAAAATAGGCACTTGTACTTTACTCATTAACTGACAATGTTGAATCAGTTATTGGCATACTTGAGTTTCACAAAGCCTTCGGCTGTGCGCACACACTTCTGGATCGTCTACATACAATTTTCACAATTTTTAACGTTGCCACCCAATGCGATTTTCATTGCATTATTATTCAACGCATTGTGCATACCTTTAATGTTATACTGTTGAAAATGTTGTGTTATATTAATGTTATTTGCTGCAATTGTGAAATGATGAAGTCTCTGTCGAAATCTAGTCGTCTGCGCAGAGTATATTTCAATTTTTGATATCAGCCGTAAAGACGAAAAAAATTGTTGGCAAAAATGTAAAATTGAAATTTGATGTGTATTGATGTTGTTGCTTTTTCGCTATTGCTCTTTTTATTTTGCACTCTTGGTCTGAATTTTTTGAATATTCATTTTGTCGTTGCCAGCTTTAGCAGTGTATTGACATTTTAATTCCTTTTTAAATAAACCAAAAATTTTTTTTGTTTAAACGCGATTAATTCAAAGTTGGTCGATTGTTAAATTGAAATGAAAGCTTTTTGTTATTTAATTTTTAACATATTGAAAAAAATTGAAAAAATTGCATTAAAATTTTAAACATAGTATTTTATGAAATCGCTTTGTAAATTGATAAGCACGGGTTGTAGATATTTGTAGATATTCAGTAGAATATTAAATTCATGGAGATTGGTTTAGGTAATTTGTAATGAAGCAAAATAGGTAAAACTTGTGAAGCTTTATCAGTTAAGTTAATGTTTTGAAAACAAGGAGCAAGCTTAATGGAACTGCCTTTGTTAGAGTTTGCTTAGAAGTTGGCTTTTAATGCTTGCAGGAAATCCGACAGGTGAAAGAAAAATATGAAAAAAAAATGTACAGATTAGCAAGTATATTCGGAAATTGAAGGGCATTTTGTTGATATTAATTAAATAGTTCAAAATATGCATTGGTTTCTGATGACTTTGTGGAAAAAGAAGAAATAAGATTGAGCAAAATTTGTAAGAATGCTAATTAGTGGAGCAAAGCCAATGTTGGTAATGTTTAAGAAAGTGTTTCTAAAAAACCGCAAATTAGTAAGAAATAGGAAAATTCGTGCTGGGGCCATTTCAGGACAAGTGCAAGTAAATGCACGTTTCATGATGTGTAACCAGCCCTTTTGATTTAAACACAACATTTTTTAGAACATTACTTTGAATACAAAATCTGTTGTTTAANGGCATTTATGAACAACTCAGTGATAAGTAGGTTTTTTCATCAAAAACGATGTATCCTCTATTCAAATTCTTTCAACATTATGATTTCAATTTATCGGTGTGCTCTTCTGTGTTTCCTGGGCAAATCTTTCAAAATGTTTTCGTTTGACTTTTTGTTGATAAAATTTTTCAGCTTTCGAATATTCTGTGACGTCAATATAATCGTAATTGTTTTAGAACCCGTTCTATTTGATTGATATTTTAAATGGGAAATCTGAGTTTGCAGCTTTAGTCGTATGAAGATAATGAAGCACGGCTCCAATAAAGGTATTTTGTTTTTTATTTTTTAACGAATTCAACCATATTAATTTAACTAGTGTGCATACATAAACTGCAAATAAAATAATGACTGCGATTACTTTGTAGTCCTAAGATGCGTTCCTTTGAAAAAGTATAATTAAAATTTATACGATATTTTTAAATACTACACCGAATTCTTAAATAAGATTACTATTCAATGTGATGCTCTTGAGCATGTTTGCGAAAAAAAATTTTAATAAGAAATTTCTATTACAGCATGCAAACTGACTGCTCACTGTCTAGTGTAGTGAATTGCAAACACTTGATTTATAAAACATAATAATATAAAACACGCTTAAAATGAATGAAAAGCAAGTCTAAAACGTAAAAGGCATAAAACATGTGAATCTTTTATTTTTATTTTGTTTTTTTTTTTTTGCAATTTATAAACAAACACACGTTTGCTATTCAACGCTCACGCTTTCTGAAAAGCGTAAACAAAGCTGTCTAATAGTCTGAATTGGCAAGTCTATGCCGCTCAGAAGAAACCATTTTGAAATTGTGTGGACTTGGCGCGCGTGTGTGCGTGTTTGCAGCAAGTAGTGCTCATGTGCATAGCGCAGTTAAATACATATATAAACAAATATGTGCTTATGAATCAAAAACGAACAAAGATAATGCGAATGAAAAACATCGAAATGATTAAACATGAAAAGCAAATATGCAAACACGTTCAAACACAATAAACCATTTAAAAGGCACTAAAAATTTATTATTATTAAATAAAAGCGCGAATAATTTAGTGAGCAGTAAGAAATAAAATTTAAATATATATAACACACAAAAAATTATGTAGAAAAAAAAGAAAAGGATAGAAGTGCAATATAAAATAAAATTTTAATTATAAATGACTAACCTAGGAACAAAGCAATTAATGCAAAATAATAAAATGAATATAAGCAATAATTTAGAAATACATCGAAATGCATGCTTGAAAGTAACTAAAAAAAAATATTGAGTGTATCTACTGTAAATGGACTTGTAAAAGGATGAGTAAATGCTAAGTACTTTTAGTTTATTTTTGCAGACCAGCAAAAGGATTTTTTTTTGTAAAAAGTGGCGCGCGTGAATGACATAGCGTATATCGTCGGCATGTTGAACCATTGCTAAACTTTGAACCGAGGGAAGGATGTGAAATGTCAAAGTCCAAAGCATCATCACCGAAGATGCCATTAACCGAATGGATTCATATACCTTTTTATTTCTATACAAAAAAAATTGAAACGGGAATTAATAAACTAAATGCTAAAAATTATTGCTTAATTTTTTAAGTACACAATTCCTATGCGTTTTATGAAAATTGAATTGCAAGAAATATATCAAAAAAGTTAAAAATGGCGAAATAAACAAATTGAACATTCAAGATATAGAAACAAATGCAAAAAAAATCAAATAAAAGAATAATTAATAAATTTGAAAGGCATAAAACAGAAAGTAAAAAAGTAACTGTCGGATTAGGCCGACACTATAATACACGTCAACTGATAATTAATTAAAAACCGGATAAGAACTGTACCACAAATTAACTCTGGATTAATTTCATTAATTACAGCAAATTTTTTGTACACCCTTTTTAAAGCTTNCTTTTTATAGCTTACATGCGCCCGATTTCCGTAAATCCATAGTACGTACATATATACTATTTGTTAACTTAATACTGGAATTTTTTAAAACTTAGATGTTAGGGATGCATAATTAAGCACTTAAGCCTTTATTGAGACTGCAGAGGTGTGCTCGAGGTACCCCCAATTTTCATTCAATTCATCCCATGTTTGGTACACACATTGGTTATATGCATTTATTAGTCAATACTGACATTTCGTAGAATTAAAATGGTAACTCTGCATAATTCAGCATTAAACCCTCTATTGACACCACCACCATAGGTGAACTGAGGGGACCTCTCCTTTTATTCAAGCATGTCCCTTTTTGGAACACGATTCAATGCCTTCACTTTGCGCTTAGTTTTATTGAAAAACATTATTTCTAACGGCTGCAGAAGGCTAAAGCCCGTAATGTCCAATAAGTTTATTTATAAATAGGTGCACTGGAGGTACCCGAAATAATTGTAGGATCTTAAACAATTTCGAAGGGGGATCTAAACAAAGAATATATGTACCAAATATCATTGATCTACCTCAAGCTATTCTCTCTATTTTTCGGCCACTCACGGACGGACGGAAATGGCTAAAGCAATTCCTATGGTGATGCTGATCATATCGGTATACATTTTGATAGGTTTCCGGGTGCTGGTTCTGGGTGTAAGAAAGTATGACCAAAACTGGTATACACTTTGCGAATTTTATTGGCGAAAGGTATAAAAAAGAATAGTGCTGAAAAACTAAAACAATAAAAATATGCATATTTTATAAAATAAAAA
>JXPQ01004104.1:31800-42036 GCA_001014675.1 Ephydra gracilis
CGTGTACCGAAAACAGTACACGGCAAGCGCTTTAATAATTTTGTATAAATTCTTATTTTTATTTTTGTTTTTGAGATGATTTATATTATTTTTGAAATTATTAATATTAAAGCAATAAATAATATTTATTTCAGATTGAATAATTAAATAAAAATGATGTACAGAAAAGAACATGAAATCCAAAGTGGAGTATATCCTATGTTTCATTTACGTTTTCATGTAGCGATCAATTTTGTTAAAACATGGAATGCATAAGAATGGCTTAGTACAATCAATACAAAACGTCGTCACCCTTTTTACAGTATTTCGTACGATTTCGCTATTATGAACTTTCACACATTTTGCATAGCATGATGTGCAGCGGTTTCTTTTTGCTGGTTTTCTACTGTCTTTTTGTAATTCATGACGTTTTCTACAACGTGGTACATGGTCATCTTCTTCAGTATATGAATCATTACCTATATTGCGTTAATATAAAATTAGTTTCATTCTGTATTCTAAAAGTGAAATTGGATTATTGCTTTTTGTATTACATTAAACCGATGCATTCACAACTGAAAAAAACACATTGGCGTAGAAATGAAGCTAAGCGTGGACTGTTTTCGGTAAACACGGCAGGGAACGTGTTAAAAAACAAAATGACTTTGTTTTGGTATTCAGTACGACTCGATTACAAGACTCACTTTATGCATGACGAAACTGTCCATTTCAGGGACAATGACGCGCTTCAGCGACTCAATATTTGGGTGTCGTGTAAAACTATACAGGGACCAAAAATTGTTATTAAGAACCCCATCAAATTCGTAATTAAGGAATGCACTTCATACATTCGGATCTCTTTTAATATTTATTTAATTCGTAAAAGTGATTGAAAACCTGGTATATTATGCAATGTATACACAGCATATTAAAACAAAACTCAAATATGAGCGACAGGAAAAACTGAATAATGACCATTGGCAAATATCGAATAAGTCACAACTGCAATTGGACAGTGAACATGAAAGAAGAAAGCCAAGTGACATTCTTATACACAAACAATATTAAATAATAGGGACTTGGCGCGACGAGCTTTGTTTGCATGCATCTTTAAAAATATATTCAAATTGACCAGAATGAAATATAATTCCAAGTTTAATTAATTTGCATTTTTGAAATATCAAACATTCGAATTGAAAAGCAATATGCAATGTTATGTACGATACCGTCTAATAAACTCCAAATATTATGTAATGGTACGGTATGTTCTTTATAGTTTAGTTTCGGACTTTGTTGCAAATTTAAAATTACTTACTAAATTGGCCAGTACAACCTGGTACAGGCCTTGGCCTCAACGATCCTGCGTCGGCATTCTTCGTGATGTCTTGCAGTTTGGTGCCAGCTGCGGATCCCTAATGTTATGACATCATTTAGGATCTGGTAAATCCAACGCAGGCCTTCCTCTTTGGTGGGCAAAGCCACTTAGATTAGAATCAAGCGCTTTAGAAACTGCTGTAAATTCATTCAAAGGAGGGATATGGCGTAGCCAATGTAGCCCCTGAATTTTTGTCCAAATTACTATTTCAATTTAGTGAAAGCTTCAGTGAAGCTTCAGTGCTATATATCAGACATTATGATCGACTTGTATTATGAGGTTTCCGTTTTTCCAGGAAGGTGGTCGATTGCACTCAGTTGCTTACTAAGCCGAGAGTAAGACTTGCTAGCAAGAGTAATCCTACGTTTGCTTTCGAGGCCAATGTTATTGCATAAATTCACGCTGGATCCTAGGTAGACAAAGTTCTTTACGACTTCGAACTTGAAGTTTGGCATTTCCACGTGTTCTCCTAGACTTCAATCTTAACGGTAACTTCGCGCTTACTTCGCCCAATCATATAGACTTCGTCAGCGTACGCGAGAGCCATTATGGACTTGTAAAAAATTGTGCCACTTAATACCCACCACATAGATAATATTTTCCGTCATCGAATTGTAGAAGGGATGGGGGATTACCTTTTCTGAAGATCCGGCGTATTAATTTATCCGGGATGCCAAATTCAGACATGATGTTTCATAGATGATCCCTAGGAGCTTCAAAGGCGGTCTTGAAGTCGACAAAAATGTGGTGTGTGTCGATTTCGTCGTCGATAATGGATTAACAAGGTCTGAAGCAACACTGATAAGATCCATTCAGCTTATTTATAAACGGCTTCAGTCTTTCACAAAGCACACTTGCCGGGATGTTGTAGGCGATGTTCAGGAAGCATATGCCACGCTTATTGGCGCAATTTGTGGCATATCCCTTCTTCCTCTGCGNTGAGGTGGTAGGAGCGGTGTAGAATTTCGAGCGATCAAGGTGCTTGCGCTTGACATTTCACTGGCAGTATTATGGGTGTCATCGCCAATTAGGATGCTATTGAAGTGTGTTCTCCATAGGCCTAGTGAGCTCTCGACATAACTTAACAGATAACCATTCTCGGTATACCTTGATACCCTTCACTCATAAGCTTCATCTTTTCAATTAATTTTCAAGCCTCATTTTTGCTGCCATTTTTTGCGTTTGACGAGTCGCTTCTCTTCTCTCCTTGTCAAGCGGTATTTTTCATAGCCCGAATGAAGTGCGTCGGATCTCCATGTGGTCTGGTAAGCGGCATTCTTTTAAATTTTTGCTTGCCATCATTATTCGTCATACCCCGTGAGGTTTTTCGGTCTACGAAACCCAATCTTGTCATCAGCAGTAGTTCGGCGACTTGTAGTAATGTGCCGCCACTGTTCATTGACATCAGATGCTGTAGAACGCATTCTTACCTTGACAGCGACAAGGTAGTGTTCGGAGTCGATGTCGGCACTCCATAGTGTTCGCACATCCAGAATGGTTGATCCATGCCGTCCATCAATCACAATATGTTCAATTTGATTGTGTGTAAATTGATCTGGAGGTTGCCATGTTGCTCTGTGTAAATCGAGAATCTGGAACTAGAAATGTGTACGTGTTCTGCGCCGCGGCAAAGAGCATCCGTCTTAAGCCGTTATCGTTTGTTTTGTCGTTTAGACTGAACTTCCTGATCGCTGGGCCAAAGATACCTTCCTTGCCGACATTTGCATTGAAACCGCCAAGAACCTTTAACGTTGTTTTTTGTCATAGAAAGCATCATAGGTATCGTCGGTTTTATCCTCGAGACCTGGTGTCGTAGCCTCTTACCTTCTTCGAAGCCGCATCCGAATTCGTGCCTTGAAACATGACCTCTGTAGTAGATGTCGCAGGCCTTTCGAGCCCTGGCCCAGCCTGCGCCCGTATGCAGTTTGCAAAATCAAATTTAACGTTGTAGGAAGATATGGAATAAATATTTTTATTCACGTTTCTTCAGTACAGCCAGTAAAACCCTGACAGAAAGAACTCAATCTGATAGTAACACCTGTTATGTTCACTCAATACTGAAATTTCATAGAATTTTAATAGCAATTATGCGTAATTCTGTATTAGTGTCTCTATTAAAAACACACAATGGAGGCACCTCTAACACTCACCCAATCGAGCCCATTCTCGATTTATACATTGATTATATTTGTGTTCACTAAATACTGAAATTTCGTGAAACTTTAATGATGACTGTATGTAAATCTGCATAAAAACGTCTATAGGGATTTAATAGGTGTCCTGGAGATGCCTCCAATATCTTTTCAGTCATGTCAACTTTTAAAACCCAATGATTAATCAAGCCGGGGTACTCGATGTGTCCGAAGTAGTGGTCGTACCTGAACGCAATTAAAACTACACCATAAAATCTTTTCTTGGAATATGAACACGAAATTTCGTTATTCTGGCTTAAGACTGTATTTTTTGATTATTTTATGCAGTTGGGCAGATATGGCTTAAACAAACCAATCCTGTCGTAACGTTGGTCATTTCGGTAGACATTTTCAAGTGTCTCTAAATATGACCAAAAGTTATATAGACTCTGCCAATTAAATTAATATATTTGCTAAATTCCTCATTTAATTTCAAAACGGATATCTTTCAAATTAAGGCTTGTTACGTTTTTTTTTTTTGTGTTATAGGAAAAAGTAAAATTAATTGAATTACATATCCTACGTGGACTGACCATCAAATGACGGTCAATATTATATTAACACTTCCATGCGAATTACTGCCTATTAAATTTATTATGTATTTAATAAATTATGTATTAAATAAATTGTGGATTATTTAGTTTGCATTTATTTCTGATTCTTTACGGCGCCAGTGCTAGAAAACCTCTCAAGTAATTTGCATGGCATTGTCAATAGATAAAGTACTTATTTGCACTTAATATTATTACTTAAAACATAAATCAAATAAGTATTTACTTGAGCTGATAAACTGCCATTTAAAAAACCAAAGCGAAAGTAAATTAAATAAATACCATTAATCTATAATGAGCTTTACAGTGTGCAGATCAAGTTTCGCGCAATGGAATAAAATATCGTCTTTTCATTTTCAACCGCACCTGTTAATAGTTTACGAAAACTTCCAACAAAGAGACATATGCGAAAATTCAGAAAATTTATCAAAACTATATGCACTTTTTGGACATTTCTTATATTTTATTATGAGAAACGAATTTTGTTCAAAATTAAGTAATTAAAAAGAAATAGTTGTGCTCAACTGCACTTTGTTCGTACCATGAGCATCATACCGGGATGCTTTTTTTGTGAAAATAGACGACTAAATTTTAATAATAAAAAGTAAGCTATTTTATTGAAAATTATCACCATTGTTTTTATTCCCACATTTCAGGGCTCGATTGACGGAATTTTCGAATTTCATTCTTTTCAAAAATTGAAGTTGAAATTTGTATGGAGTGAGGATCCAATCATTACAACACGTTTTCATCCAAAATTGAATAAAATTTGGAATCTAGGCAATATATTACACCAACTCAGCATTTCTCGAAAATGGTCCAAATTGAAAGATAAATATTAAGAACATATGCTTGGATCGAAAAAATCATTTTCAAGAAAATTAGTCAAACATATCAAATGAAGTTAACGAACTTTGTTATTGATTTGAACTGATAAGGTTCTAATTTCAAAATTGGCATGATTGCAAGGAACTAAGAGGTACACCAAGTACACCTATTTGTTTAAAAACGATTTTATACACCATGAGTACTTGAAGAACTTTTGCTACTGAAACAAAAAAATATCAGCAAAGGGTATAAGATGGGGATTATTTGATGAAAAGAACAGGTAATTTCAATACAGCTATTTGAAGTAAAAGAAGGGTGTAAGTGTTATTATCAACAAATTACAAGTGAATTCAATTATTTTTCATAATCTAATCGAAATAAATTTTATCGTTACCTCAATTAAAAATTGGGGTGGAGGGATTTTATCAGACAAACCCGTTTGAAAGAACATTTCCAACACACCGGAAAGCGGATTTGGAGATAATCTCGTACTCAACATGTGAATTCAAAATCCATAATGGAATTGAAATTAACATCACCATTGTATGAAAATGGTGTGTCCTTCAAGCACTAATTGATCTTCAAGCAGGTTTGTCATTAATCAGAAAATAAAAAGTTTTTTTTTTTGATTTTGTGTGAATTCTGTGTTTCTAACAGTAACATTAATATGATAGAACCTTGCCGGGATCAGACTATCGACCCAAGCTGAGCGTTAAGACAACAACACTTTTGGCCACAGTTAAGATTACGTTAAACCGACCCTAAATCCAATAGCTGTAGCTGGATTATTTGAAATTTTTCAATAAAATTCCCTAATTAGTTCCTATAATGATATGATTGGGTGGAACTCAGATGGTACTTCAGTGCACGTCATCCTTTAAATTCAACGAAATATAATTCCTGAAGTTCAATTAATACAATAAATGTCAAAACTTACAAAGCATGACTGTATGAAATGAGCAATTGGTTCTTAATGGTCCGCAAAAAGTGTTTTAAGCAAAAAAAGTAAGGTTCATCAAATAAATTCCACTATAATATGAGAATGCGTATACGTATGAGGTCTCAGAAAAAACTTTTTGGTTAATTAAGAAACATTTTTCTTTTGTTTGCTAGTAGATTTTTTTCATTTTGTGACTCCTCTGTTTTAACAATGTCGAAGCGAAATCTGTCACACTGTCAGACTCAGCCTCCTATGAATTTCTTGCTTGTGTAATTTTTAGTTCAATTGATTATATGTAGTTATAATGATTTATCATAAAGACGAAAACCTTAGATCCATCATATATCTCTAGAAAAAGGCACCCATGCGAAATAATTGAAATAATTCATAAAATTGTGCTCTTGATGGAGGAAGATTTTAGACGTACGAAATGCAGTACTATCAACAGATGCAAAAAGAAAAAAAATTTTTCTATTTTATGTAGACTATCGTATCTATCTCGATTTGCATTGCGAGAGTCCTATTTCATAAATGACAAACCGTTTTGAAAAGACTGTGTTTCAAAGATTAATTCGATGCTACAGAATGAAAAATTAGTAACGTTTTAAAGTCCTTTTATTACAAAAAAAAAAAAATTAAAAAAAAATTAGTAAAACTTTGGATCGTATTTTGACAAGTATCCGACCAATATTTCAGATACCTCCAGTACACTTCTTTACTCAAAATGACGGACGTTACTTAGCTGCAGCCGCAATAATTGATTGGTTTAATTGAAATTGTTCAATAAGGTGGTATTTACGGCATCTCAATATGATTAAATAAAAGTCTGAGGTACCTCAAATAGGCCGATATGATCCCAATAAAATCACCCACGTTTAAACTGTAGAACTGTAGACGTCAATCGTTCGAAATTTCATTATTGCCTGAACATATGTGTACCGAAAATGATGACAACAGGAGGTACCTTCATTTGTATGGTACGAATGTGATAAAAAAAAAAAATTTTTTTTGTTTTTTAGAAAAATTTGACACAATTATTTTTCGAACTCAATGAAATTTCATAATTGAAGTGAAATAATCAGAATCAGAAGTATATGCAGTATCCCCAATACGGTCCGTAAAGAGGGGCCTATTTCAAAATAAATAGAATCAACTGCACTAATCAATTCAATTGAAAACAAAACATGGGTACCATTGGCTTGAACTGGCACGTATTTCGAGACTCCTATAAATATCAAGAAATGTCCGTTTTTTCTAATTAGATAAAAAACAAAAACTGAATTTTGCTTTCCAATCGAAAAGATTTCGAATATTTCGTTGTGTGATTTCCCTATTAAAAAAAAAAACCGATTGTAACTTTCTAACTTGTTTATTAACTTTTTTTGTGTAATGCGGAAGGAATAGGAAATACGTTGAAAATTAATTTTATACCTGTATTATCATGAATTCATACTTAATTTAAGAATACATTAAAAAAAAAATGGCATGGGTAATACACAAATAAATAAAATACCAGAAAAATCTACGGTGATGGGCTTGCCGCACTTCCGCAACATCCTTTATTTTTGTCTACACATTTTACATTCAAAACAAACAATGCGTTAGATAATAAATACTTTTGGATAAAGAACTGAAATTAAACATTTATGTCATTATAATAATAAATTATAAAATCAAACCCACGTTTCGATATATAATTTTAAACTGCGGAACTAATGGTTTGTAAGACTGAGATGCCATTGTCGCTTTAGAATGTATTAGATTGTTGAATTTGCAACAAGGTCGAAATTATAAAAAACTCTTGAATATCTATGAATCTTTTATGTTCCCGCATAAGCCCCACTGATTTCGTTCATAGTTTGGTACTGATTTATGATGCGAACATATTGAGTAATGTTGCTTGTAAAAACGTGTCATGCTAAGAGTTGCGATCGTGCCGAACACTGAATAAACCATTAAAATTAACTACAGCGCTCTTCTTGTCTCGAAGGATATATTTGTACATGGCCTTCCTAACTTTTCTATGATATTCTTAATATATTTTTATTATTATTTTAAACGGCGCCAATTTATCGACATGTGTTCACTATTTGTAGGTGCTCGATGTTTGTTACAGTTATTCCCTTATAATCCGGATTGCTTCAGATACCGATCCAGTCATATCAGCCCGTGACCAAAAACCAGCAAGAAGGTGATGTTAAATGTTTGAAAATTGAAGAGCGTAATTTAATAACAGCCTCTGTTATGAAAATTAATCCTTTTCATGGAAATTATGCACAAATATATTTGAAGGTTAGAATTCACGCGTAAGTTAGATTTGATTGTAGGAGATATAAAATTTGCATACATCCAAAAATATGAATTTTTAACACAAGTTGCAATTCTACAGGTAAAAACTAGAATAGATTTCATAAAATTCAGAGGTTTGTAACCATAATACCCAACGGGAATTCGTCCTTAAGATTTAACATCTTTAGTTTTTTAAAATGTTTTTTAGAGAAAGAGCCTAGTATAAAGGCAAATTAATAAATTATAATTAAGAAATTTATTTTGGTACCATATAATAAATGGAAATGTTTGACTTAAAAATAGACGTACCCTCAATTTTCCATAAAGAGTCCCAAAAGAGGCTTTATGCAAAATTTTCAACTGGTATCATTTAAATTTAACGAAATTTCATTATGCAGTTAACATATATTGATTCGAACGAAGGGTTTAATAATTGAATTACTTTATAATAAATTACATATATTTATCATTAAAATTTAAAAATATTTCATAATCAAGCGAGGTGTATTGTACTGTCGGCCTGAGACGACTGTAACCTTTTTACTTGTTTTGTTTTTGGTTTTGCAACAGGTTGTCTAATGGCAAGGTATACAATAAAGACCAAGATTAGACTTGAATGAAAATCAAGCAATAAACCGACGCTGGTGATTATTCTAAGTATGGCGTTTGTCAACTAAATCAAATAATTAGAATAGGTTATTCTACACCCAAAATGAGTTTCAAGCGAAACTAGCCACAAACATCAATTAAATTCAGCGATTTTTATTACTCAAAATAACTTTGTAAATTCCATTAAATTAAATAATTAAGTTGATGCACATATTACAAATGCGCCTAATGCCGGTGGGCGTTGTTGAATGTGACTCGTGGTCTTAAAAGGGCATTCTACATAAAAGGCGTATATTAAATTCCACTTATTTCAATAATTGAGTTGAAGTAAACGTGATGAAAATCAGAGACGCCTCGAGTAGAGTTTCATCCTGTTGTCATATGAAAGAATGGTAGATATTCTTCTTATAAATGTAAAATCACCCAACAATAAAAGACGGAACCATGTAAAGTTTAAACGTTCACTAAAAAAAATTTAATTTGATCTTTTTGAATCGGTAAATCTGTGCGTAATAGCGGTACATAGTAACAAACGAACATTGATTATTATTTCATTTGCAGTTGATAGCGGTGTTTCCGTTTGTTGAACCTCGCATTATTTATGGCCAATACCTATGCCGTAAACGATAAATTGAAAATTTAGGAAAACTTTAAGTTTCAGAAGAGTTTTGTAGTGTTAAAAGGGTTCTAAAGAAAATTAGCCACACTTCCATTTAAATTCAATCAACTTCACTACTGAAGTTGAGATTGAGGAAATGCCTTTTTCGCTAAAATTGGCGTAGTTTAATAGAATTCCAAGGTATTTTTAGTGTAGCTTTACGGTTTTAAAAGTAGCAACAGTTTTTTTTTTTTGAAATTCTTTAATTCCGTTGAAATACGTATTTGAACTGATGTCCATCGGAAGTACCCCCTGTACAGCTACGTGTTCTTAAAAGAAAGTTTTAAGGAGAAATAGTAAATTCCAATAGTCTCATTATCTAACACACAGATTTATATGAAAAATTGTTGTGACATGACTCAAAATTTTGCAATGTGCAACGGTAATCCAGGAACATACCTCCATTTGATCAGCTCTTAATGTCGATTCGAATTACTTTCCAACATCAGCGCTGTCAAATGTCATGATCGCATATTCTAGTTAGAACAGGCCCATGAAATAGACGTATGTTCGGAGTAGTGAATTTTATGGGCGTCAAAGAAACCTTGGTTTTGAACCATAATACTGAAGTGCTTACCTTATTCTCACCATTCGGAATATTCATTAAAATATTTTAAGTTACTTTATACCATGAATACTAGCTTGCCTCCTCATTGCACATTTTCTTGTTTGTCATCTGTAAAAAAGTTTAAACTCCTAATTTTGTCAAACCGGCAACTCTGCTTGAAAATAATAAACTTCGATCGCTTCTAAAATGCGAGGAATTTATCTACTTTTATGCTTATCAAAAGAAATTATTTAGTAAAAGTATCTTA
>JXPQ01004104.1:55640-66519 GCA_001014675.1 Ephydra gracilis
TTGAGTTGTTGCCATGAAATACTACAATTCTATGCGTATTTTGACCGACTCCTATATCTCTGGTGCTTTATTTCTAATTAATAAGCACAATCTGAATGTAATTCTATAATATAAATGTATTTTTAAATTTATTTCGTGATAAGTCAATATCGTGAGTGCATGTATTATCAGCAGAATATGCTTGCACAACTGTATCAATTTTCAAAGAAGACTGGCGTCTCTTAAAATACATTGTTTATTTAAAACTATAAACGCAATAATTCAACAACTGTTTCATTAATTATTCATAAAAAAATAAATAAATAAATAAAACAAAAGGCAATTTAATAAAAAAGAAAAAAGTGTACGAAAATAAGATAAATTTTAAGTAAATATTTTCAAACACAAATGATGCATAAAAACAAATGAATTTGAAATTTAATAACGAATGATGAATGTAAACAATTAATGTTGAAAATTATAAATAAGCTGAAAAAACAAATTAAACTGTTAAATAACTTAATGGGCTTTCAATTTTAATAATTGAATAGAGAAAAACAAAGTAATTTAGATGTTTGAAGAAGTTCATGCGAATTTCATAGAAATTGTCGTGAGTGGTTAACGATGTAGAACGATGTAGAGTCTATATTTTTATGCGAAGGTGTCCGTCAATTACTAGAAAACTGGGAAAACGTTGTGACTAGTGAAGAACAATCTTTTGTACATGAAATTTGTTTTTCATAATAAAGATTCCATTTTTGAAGAAAAAAACCCAAAATGAAAAAAAAACGCAGTGTTGTATTTGCTGCAAGTGTGCATTGCAAAAGACAGTATGTTCGTCGATAACGTGCTGCAATTTGCAGTTTATTAATACTATCAAATGATCTATTCAGTGTATTCTGTATCAAAGAAATGTTTGAAAAAGAACCAGCCACAGACATTATTTACATTCCGAAAATTTTAACATGGGAATAGGAAAATATAGATGTTTGGTATAAAAATTCAACAATCAATTCTTCACAGGCGCAGCTATCTACAGGAACTTGTGACTATCATATATTATTTCGTGGACAGCCACTTTTGATTGTCGGCTGCATTCGTCGTCGTCGGTGCTCTTTTCGCTTCATTTAAAACTAAAAAAACATTTTTTCTGTTTTTCGCCAAAATGCGATGCTTACTAACGAAAGTTTCTTTACTTAAAATGTTCTATCCGACAAAGTTATAGTCCGAGAGCTACTGAGTTTGTACACAAGTCTTTTGAAGGGTAGAGTTAACAAAAAATTATAAGCATTGAATAGCCTTTAAAAGCCATTTTCAGCCCAACTGCTATGTATTTCCTAATAATGGCTTTGAAGTAGATAGAGGCATATCCATTATTCATCATTTGAATCAAGAAAATTAATATATCAAAAACACAAGTTTCGGTTCCTAGCAATATGTGTCTTGTAATGTGGTCAACTATCTAACATATGTTGGCTCTAACTTCGTTGAAGACTTTTTTCTGCATTTTCTCCAATGGTGTGACCATATCCGCTTCGCGTTATTGCCTGTGAGATCAGATTTCCATCTTTCTTTTGGGAGTTTGTGAATGAATTTAGCAACTCTGCAGTTGTAGCTATGATTCGCTTCTAAGCTAATCCCGAAAGCAGATTCCTGTTTGTCCATTATCCAGTTTACTATATCGTGATCGCAGAAGATAATTTCTTAGGAGAGATGATAAAGACCTGAACCACCTGCGACTTAACATCATTTGATCTCAGGCGTCGTTTCGCAGCTTTGTTGTTCCTCATCCAGATGTTCTCTTTTAATATCCTGTCTTATGGTACATTTACGATTTGATAGCTAGTCTTCCGGGTTTGAAGATGCTGCACTTAGCCGGAATTTTGCGTGATATGTTGATATTTTCAATCTTCGTTTAAACTTCATATACCATCTACTAATTTCCACCCATCTTGTATGCATCCATAAAGATGTTCCTTCGCTCGTGAAACTCTAACGGATTTTCAAATCTCTTCTTCATAGAGAAATGCTCGGTGGAGTATAAGCTTTTCTGTTATCGATTGCTTTGTAGACACTGAGTATTGTTTTTGTCTTGATGATTTCATTTGAAAGTCCGTATGTTAGCGTTCATTTTGAAATCCAATTCATCTGCCTGACTGCCTTCAAGGTGCCCCCATAGCTCGTGACATTGGTTAGAAGTAAGCCTGTGATGTTGGAGCGCACTAGGTGTTTTCATATGAAAGCCCATGGCCATGGGTATCCTGCACGTGCAGAAACCGTCGTTGGATTGTGGCATTGATAAGTTATCATGTGTGCAGGATCAGTTTCCAGTCAAGTGCCAAGCTAGATATCTGGAGATATCAAAAGCTTTTGTCTTGTATGCACGTGCTATACTTACAGAGCCTAAGTTTGAGTGGCTTGATAATGTTATTCAATGCTGAGTAGCGGTGGTAGCACTGTTGTGTGCCTCAGAAAGCATTACTTTATCATGCGTCGATAGTTATCTCAAGCTTGGTCAAAATTTGTGTTACCAGCTGTCACCTGATTCAAATTATAAGAAAATCATTCACAGAAATAGTTTATTCATTCAGAAAAACACAAAAGCTTACTTAAGTAACACTCAAATTTATTTGGAGCATTATTTTTTCGATTGAACTTTTAGATCCAGTTCCGTAGTTCAGTAGCAATGTCGACGTTTCTATAATGGGGTTGCTCAATGCTTCAGAGATCGGTCCACTATAAATAATCAAAGCAAAATCGAGGAAATCATTATCATATGTGATTCAATTTTGAGTTTTAGCAATCATTCAGAAATTTGTTAATTTCATTCCATTTTAGTAGTGGAACGGCCATTGGAGTTGTTCACACGTTATTCATTTGGCACCGAAATAACGAAATTCTTTCTGGTTAATAAACAATCGATGATACTTGCATAGCTCTGAAACAATAGAAACGTACAGGTAATGTGCAATGTTTTAATTAATTTCATCAAGATTTTCAGTGATGGGTCGACAAAAGCGAAGCATAGCAAAAACAAAATAAATATATTTTAAGGGCCAGATTTGAATTATTTAAAATTTTCAATTATATTTATTTCATCCGACGTGTTGACGATGTATTAACATTTCTTATTTATTAAACAAGTCGCCAATACAAAGTGTATATAAGTTTTGGTCATACGTTTGTAGCACCTAGAACCAGCGTCCGGATGCCTATCAAAATATATACCCACATGATCAGCATCACCACAAGAATTGTCATATCATGTTCGTCCATCCAAAAAATAGAAAGTAAGGCCTAAGCTAGAATTGGTGTACGTATTCTTTGAAAAAAGTTTAGTTCCTTTTTTGAAACTGGTAGAGATCTGATCATTATTTTGCGCACCTCCAAAGCCTACTGCAGCTATGAGAATTTATCTTTATCAACGAATTTTTCAAATTAAGCGGGAAATGGAAACATGTAACCGTGTTCCAAGAATAGACATCTTTAAATTAAAACCGGAGGTTCCTACAGTGCACCTATAATGCCCCAAAAGAAGCTTTATTCAGAATTTTACACAGGTATCATTTAATTTTAACGAAATTTCACCACACAGTGAACATAAATATAATTAATGTGTGTATAGAAAATGGACTTGATTGCATGAATATAAGGGGTACCTCTTGAACACCAATGTGGTCCCTATAAAGGCTTTGTTGCTTAATCATCCATGTGTTACATTTTAATTTTATAAAATTCCAGTATTTCAAGAACAACTATAATACATGTACATTCTGCTGATTCATTCAGATCCACAAAAAGGGTATAAAAATGTGCTATAGTTAATGAAATTAATCCCGAGTAATTGAAGGAGCAGTGCTTTAACGGTTTTTGTTAAATTATCCAGCGCCGTGTATTATAACACATATATATGCGTTCTTCTAACTAGTTTTTTTTTTTTTCTACTTAATTAATGAATATTTTAAATATTTCTTAAATTAATAGGAATCCTCTATTTAATAAAAGAAATATTTATTTCACATGGTCATCCATTACTCCATTCATTCTTGAATTACACTATTGCATGAACTCTTCTTAAAGTTCTGTAGATAACTACACCGTCAAATATTATGAAAAGAAGTCGGGTAATGAAGATATTACATTGTTTTATCTTAAGCAATTAAGTACTTCTAGCATTTGAGACGTTCCAGTGTCGTGAATAATTCTCGTTGCCCGATTTGTATTCTTTGAATAATATGTTGAAGTGGTATATACAATTTGCACAGTAAATTAGTAATTTTTGTTTTTTTAATGCGGCTGTTTCTTTGTGGCGGCGCATTATATTTCAAATGTCTTCAGAAGTAAATTAAATTTTACAGGTCGAAGTGATTTTAATTATGTTTTTAAACAAAATGAAGATGATTTGTACTGTCACGTAGCAAACAAAGTATAGCATTGCCAGATTAAATAACATAAATGCAGATATAACATTCAAAAGGCATCTACCAGGATTTTGTAGCCTACCATTTCCGAACACATATATAGCTGTGACAAAGAATGATCGGAGACAATGTACTGTTGCAAATACTATAAGCGACGTGTATAAAAAGCGTAAGCAACGGAATGAGCATTTTAATACTTTAATTGTGGTAAAGTAGAGCAGGACTGCAGGTGTGTACAATCATAATCATTTGTGTAGTTTTAAATTAAAGTAAATAGTCGCCTCATACTTTAATAAACGCTGATAGCAATAATGCCACGGCATATAATGTGTATGGGCTTAGCCGCTATTTACACTTCCCCCCGACAAATTGATCGTTTAATGATCGATAATGTTGGTTGGGCATTAATTCCTCTGCAGTTGCGTATCTTAAAATCGTGCCTTTATTTTGTAATAACTTGTATGTTACATTTTATTAATTTCTTTTTTTTTTAATAGTTGCAATTAAATTGAAAGAGGTATTAACCTTTTATGATCGATATGTTTAACAGCTTAGTTACAAAAAGATATGTTTAAGCTTTTTACAACTGACTTCGTTTTATTCCTTTGTTATGTTACTTTATAAAATTATACTTTAGTTTGTTTATATAATAAGTTTTGTTCACCTTACACACATTGCCATAAATGCAGCAATGGTTAAAAAAGCTTCAATAAACATTGGTTGTGAGCCCATTCAATTTTTGATTTTATGGTTTCCCTGCATTCAAAGTGCTTTAAATTAATGTATTGTCACCCACAATGTTTACAACTAAATCAATGAGTGAATCAAAAATAAATTAAAAGGTATTTCTTACATCAAATTTATTTAGTTTTTTTGTTTTGTACCTTTTGAATTTTTATTCCGAAATCGACTAATCAGAAACAGATCGCTATCGCTCTAGTTTTATTATCGTCGCAAATATATTGGGAAGTGCATATTCTTTTCGGTCATACGTCTATAACACCCAGAAAGCGTAAGCGTATGCCTTGCTGAATACGTAGCGATATGATAAGAATCACCATAGAATTCGATATAGCGATGTCCATCGATCCGGCTCTTCATCCGTTTGTTCACCCGTTATCAAATTAAGCGATGTAAACTTTGAGGTACAGTTTTACGTCAAATCACCCACAAATATTAATGCGAAATTATGTTATTTAGATGTTTTTTGAATTATCCATTTCTGTGCTGATAATGGGTGGATTCGCTTAAATTTCAGTATTATTCCTAGAACATGCATGTGATTTAAATATGGGGTTTAAGTCCAAATATGCATGGCAACGTTAGCTGGATCTTATGTCACTTATGGTGGAATTAAAGCAGGTCGTGGACTATGTATGTATATATTGTGGTGTTCGGAGAAGAAGAACTGTTGTACGATGTAGAAAAGTAAGGCATTCACAACTGGCGCCGAGCTGTATAACATCGAAAACTTAAGCTGCATGATTACTGAGCTGAATCCAAGCTTTCACGCTCTTTAAAATCTTTGAAAACATGTGATATTTAAGAAAACTAATAAAATGATCTGATATTCTTCTGAGTTGCGATTTCGTATAAAATAACTGATATTGTCGTAAGCTATACCTGGTGGTTGAATAAGTTTTGCAAATCGATAAGGTTGTTACTAACCAAATTTTTTTTTTTTGATGTTGGTTAGCTTTTCAAATAAACGCATGTAAGGTTTAATTACAATTTCTCATTTCATTGCTTGTTTACAAGTAAAGACATGTAACAGCATTTTTATATGTGTCGCCAACGAAATTGGTCCTGTTCTAAGGATTTGCAGGATTGTGTTCAAACCAAATGTTTAACCACTACACCAATTTGATCCAAATCGAGCCTGCAACGCCAAATTTAAGAAAATTTCAAAATTGTAAACACATAAATGTAATCAATCAGTGTATCAGAACTGGATTTGTTTGGAATAAAAAAAGATGTACCTCCAGCACAACTATATACTTAAAAAAATTGGTTTTAACTGAAATTTACTGCAGTTATAAATTATAATCAATGAAATTTCATAATGCTGTGGTATAAACATTATTAGTGCATCACACCACCACCAGCAATCAAAATAGCCCGGAAAGAAGGTTTAAGTAGCCATGCCTATCAATGAAATTTTCCTAAAAACTTGGATTATGATTGGATGAATATTTAATTTTTTTCTTTTGGTTTTTTGTTTTAACTAGACAACAAAAAAATTTTTTATTTATTTTTTCAGCAGAATAAATGTACTTGGTAAATTCTTTCTTTTAACAATTTATATGTCACATTGTCGTCTTAAGCTGACTTTAAATATCTAACTTGGTTTACCATACATCGTGCCGTTATTGAGGTTAGATTTTTGGAGGTTTTAGTAACAAATCCATTATGTAAAGCTCCAAACGTTTGAAGCACAATCATATCTACCCGGTTGGGTGAAAAAAGTTTGCGTGGAAAGCAGTTTGACTCAAATCATGACAACCTAACAGTTGTGGCAGACCTTCCAAATTTTAACTTTAAAAATGGATTTCGTTAGTCGGAATCTTGCTTGAACAATGTTGGTGGTAATGAATGATAAAGTTACTATAATGAATATTAAAGAGTATTTGAAACTATAAAATAGTTAATTTTGCGGACTGTTTGCATAGCTCTTAATCAATGGTAAACAAAGTTGCTTACACACAGCAATGACTCTTTCATTTTCGAATAGAATTATAGTGCTTATCTTATATTTATTTGTTACTTCTTGAAATAATTTTTTTATCTTCTCTTAATTTTCAGTGTGTGAAACATGAAGTGTCCTCAATAGCTCTGGTAAGTTCCAAATTTCTCTTATGAACTAGAAATTCCCAATAAAATATTGCCTTAGTTTATGCTGGATGGCGTTAATACGTAGAAATCCTAACACATTCGTAATCTCTGATAAAATATTAATAACGTTTAAGTGTAAAAGTTTCGAATGACTGCTTTTCGACACAGTATTGTAGTATTTGGGGTAAATTGAGTTAATACTCTTAAGTGGCGTAAGCATATCTTATTTTTGGATGAACATTTAACTTAAAAAAAATTTTTATTTTCTGCGACTATGTGTTTTCTCATTACGTGTAGTTTTAAAGCTTTTCGGGAATTGATTTGCTTTATTAACTGATGAGAGGAATTTCCGCGTCAATTCGCATGATGCTCATGTGCATATTTGAGCGTATGGCGACGGCGGAGAAAACTCTGACAACATACGCTTGCTAGACATTTTGCATACCGTTGCTCCTTTTGACACGGCACTCTTCAGTTTTGAAATAAATGTTTGCTCGCTAGAGGTCAATAAAGAAATCGTTTCTAGGCATCCACCGTTTGTGTATTTCAAAATCACTTTTTTCGACATGTTCTGCATGCACGAGATAAGGTTTCTCAAGTATTTTATGTGCTACCGCTTTCAAAAATTTTTTTATTTTAAATATTAAATCGAAATTTACAATAATCACCAATTATTGGATTTTTATAATCTGACTTTCGACACTTTTCAGCTGATAACTTAAAGCTATAAGCTGTGAAGAACGGACACATACCAACACCAGTGTCTTGATTAGTTACTTACTTCTGATAGTTTCATATGAATTCATGTAAAGCTATGTTCTCACAGAAGCGAAACGCCGTCGTTTCGCCGTCTTAACAGGTGTGAAACGAAGATGTTTACGCAGTATCACTTCGTGATTTCAAATGACATATGCGATTTCAAAAGCTATGTCTAATTTTTTAATTTATTTTCATTTATAAATTATTTTATTACAAAGTAATAAAAAAGAAATATATTTATGTCTATGACTGGAGAATGTTTTGAATTTGAGTGAATTGCGAGATAATATTAAAATAATAAAGCAATGTTTCAATGAAATTAGTGCTAGTATTCATAATAAAATGAAATTCTTTCGAAGCAAAAATTCATATTTCATGTAGTTGTAAAGTTGTTAAGGATTTGGATGTTCGAAATTTTTAATATTGTACAAATAAAAGGTTACTAAGTGAAAAACATTAATAATTTTTAAGGTATTCTACTGCATTCCTTCTTATCGTGCACGATGAAAGTAACTAGGTTGAATCTTAGACTACACACAAGTTTTTTACTCTACGTTTTTTCATTAAAGCATTTAAAATATGTTCCTGGAATGTGAGAACGGTCTGCGTTGAAATGTGTTTCAGCACGATCAGCTTTTCCTTTGATATAGGTAGCTTTATGCAACGTGTACATGTGTCTAGAGCCTAAGCTATTGTTTTCTGTTTGATTTCAAATACTATACATGTACCTAAATTAGGTTGTAGTCGGTTAATTTTGGAGTGATTTTGAATTTGAATGCATGTTTCATCGATGTAGCGAAGTTCATCATCTGTTTTAAAGTAATTCCTTATGATAATATTCTTGAGGATTGCTCTGCCATGCGATAGATGGCACAGGTTCAAGGTTTCAGCCCATCTGCGTCAAGATGTGGAGCCTCTAAGTAAAACTCCGGCATTTCCGTGAAATGAGTTGTTTGAACGTTTCTAATTCGTAGGGTACAATTAACGGTACAAATCACACAATCAGGACCGATGTTTATCGGACAATATTCACGTGGAATCAAGACTTTTGCGCTGACTTATTATCGACGCATATTGGGACAAGATTTTTTTGCCCATAACACCGAAACTGAAATAAATAATATTATCAGTTAAATACGTGTATTTGGAAATTATTGAGAATATCATTTAAATGTTTTCGCAGATTTGCAAGTCACAGTAAGTCAAATATTCAAATTTACTACTGCTAAAAACAGAGAATTTCATTTGTTTTCTTTAGCAGGTTCTGCAATAAGTACTACAGTTCCATAAGAGAGGGCATTGTAAGTAATTTTGATTGATTTTTTGTTACGTTGGTATGCTGCTTTTATGATTGTATGTCGAGTTTCATTGCAATATACCATTTCATTATTTGTTTTCAAGCCATTTACTATCGGCATTCACTGTATTTTTTATGATGGGAAAATACAAGTTTCGTGCAATGGCATGCCATCGATATAAAAAACCGTCGAAAACACCATCGAAATCTATAATGGATGACCGTTGACGTAGAGAGAGATGGCAGACCATCTTCACCGTATTACTTTGGTATTTTTTGTTTTTATTTTGTTTTGGTTAGGTGGAAGCGTTGAAAGCCACTGTGTGGAACGCTCATCCACTAAAACACCTAATGCTCCCCCGAGCGCCTCGTGGAATCACCTTGCGGTATTACATTACGGGGGTCGGAATGACGATCTCATCACCTAGGGAAGCCTGAAAAGGTGTTAGTCTCAATGTGTTGCCTATGTAGAGCCTTGCCGGTCATGCAAATAGGCTCTATCTTGACACCACTTCTGTAAGCTGCTAAGGAGGCGACGTGCGTATACGATTAAGTCGCCTGAGCTCAATGCAAATTAGAGACGCCATATTAGACATAGCCACCCAATTCTGTGCGTTCAAGAGCATTAAATGACCAACATTCTGCGAGTGGATGCGCTGGCCGACTTCTCTGGGCGCGAGGTCACGACAATTCCCAAAACGACGGCAGTTAAAAAAATCGTTTTCGGCGTCCTCTTTTGTAGCAGTGCCGCAGAAGCCGAAAGAAGCATCTGATACTTGCTCAAACCTAGACAGGTACTGCTTGAAGCAACCTTGACCCGTTAATAACTGGGTGATCTAGAAATTTACTTCCCCGTGGTTTCTGTTGAGCCAGGCGTCTATGTATGGTATAAGCCTGCGGGTCCAACTCGCCTTCTCGATAGTTGAACTACCAAGTTCCACACCATGTTTCACTGCGTACATTTTTGCCGATTCCTTCGCCAGTATATCGAGCAGGTATAAGCCAGTTCGCAGGAAAGCAGCTTCTTCAGAAACGGTACGGAAGCCACTGCACACCCTGAGCACGGTTACTCTGAACACCGATCTGATACCTCTCCTGTACGCCTTACATTTACTTTCGTTTTTGTCCAAGACATTTTGGTAAATAATATAGGTCGAATAAGTGTCAGTGCAAAGCTGGTGCCGAAAGTCCAGAACTCCGTGATAACATTCATCAAATGGATTGTGACTAGAAATAAGTTGTAGTTTTCTGACTATGACACAAAATCCGGACAACAAACGAGTCGATGGCGTTGGCAGAAGAAGCTCCGAATGAAAAATATAAATCATTTTGGTCGAGAAAAGGGCCGTGATGACCGGTTTCATGTTTCATGGTGTTGTATATCATGAATCCCAGACTGCAAAATGGAGTATTATTTAGGCATTATGAAAACGCACCGTTGCACAAAGCCGTCGTTAGCTGTGAACATTTGGTAAATACCCATATCCGTCGAATACACCACATGTGGCTCCCTGTGCCTTTTTCTTGTTCGGTTAACTCAAGAAACCGATGCGGGGAACGTTTATCAGCACTCGAGATTATATCATATCAA
>JXPQ01004104.1:66536-80018 GCA_001014675.1 Ephydra gracilis
GCACTCGAGATTATATCATATCAAAACCAAAAATGAATCAGTTGGCGATACGGCAAACCTAATATAAAAAACTTTTCGAGAATTAGATCAAGTGCAAGCATATGTGCGTTATAGTTGACGTACTTCGAGGAGGCCAATAGACATATTGATGAATAATCTTATTGCTTTTAAATTTGGTTTCCGTTAAGTTAATATAGCTACAAAAATTCTTAAATTTCGTCCATATACGGGGCCTTCATCCGACCTATCGAATTGAAAAGGGCAACATTTTTTTCTAAATTTCTGTTTTTGATTTTGGTGATAAAGGAAGATTTTAGTAAGTGTTCGAGTTTTCTAAAACATTCGTAGTAATTCGTTCAGTGTAGGCAACTTCAGTTTAAAAGTCTTTTAACATGAAATGGCAAATTTTATCTCGGATAAAAAATTTTTTGAAAAATCCAAACTCGGGTTCATTAATACTATGGTTTTTTAATTCAATTAACGCTGTTTCTTTATAGTAATTTTTTGTAAAGAAGAATATTCGGCATCCATGATTTGGTAAAGTTAAGTAATAGGGTTATTTGATAAATTAAGCCGTATGCTGCAATACCAACAAATCAAAATGGAAATTTGGGACTGTTGGTTATTTTGTATTCGGATTTTACGGAATGTTGCATTTAGCTTATTTCTAATGAAATTATATTTCATTTCTATAACAAATTTTATTCATAATATACCAAGCATCCCGTGCTTTATAGGATGAAGTATTTGCGGGCGTGATTGTCGTTTAATACGATGTTCTGCGGAATATTACAGTTATATTGTCTTCGAATAGCTAATATCTATCGGTTGGATCCCATATGTTCCCACGCTAATATTGTCTCATATTCCAACTGTTATGTGCCTACGCAAATTCACATGTTATGTTAGAGGTGTAAACCAATTGTAGATTGATAACCATGTCATGGTTGTCCGGTAGATTCGAACAATGGAGGAAGCTTGTGTACCATTAGCATTGAAGTTTTGTGTTTTAAGGATTTCTCTTAGCTCAAATTTATTTCATGTTCTCGAAGAGTCCTCCATTGATTCTGATAATTCCCCTCAAGCACATATCTAACATGTTATTCACTGAATATTTATCATTAAGATACAGTAAAAATCGGTTGATTTTAAGCGGTATTCTTCGTTTGTCTATTGAGATAAGATGCGAACAACAATAAACAATCTTTCAAAGTTAAAGCAAACGCGTACAGATACTTGTGGCGCGAAGTAAGGTGTAAATGAGAGCATAACAAAAACTCTTACACAAAAATATATAAAAGCAACTATCGATTATAAACGATTAAAAAATTAAGACTTTTAACAATAAGAACGAAGCAGCAGAAACAAAACAAAATAAACGAAAATAATAACAAATAGGCCCGTCTGTGTTGCCATAGTTGACACACGTTGCAAACGAAATAGCCGCACAAAACAAAAGCAAAATTAAAAGTTTGAAATGAAAGCAAAAAACCGAAAAAGATTGAAAAAAGAATTTAAAACAATGCGAAAAAAATTTTACAATGTTGACCATGAACTTAGACAAATCAAACAACTTATGCGGTCATTTGAAATCGTATTGAAATATTCCATTTGCTCGTGTTAATGGCTTGCCTTAAAGAATTCATCAAACAAAGACAATAACTACTACAACAACAAAATTAATAAGAAATATTACTTTTATTTCTTGATGTATTTGATTTCAAAATTACTTTCCAATGTTTGTAAGACTAATGCCACCAAATTTTGGATTTGAAGTGCTTATTCGATTGCGAAAAAAACCCTATTGAACATTTGATAATTACCAAATCAAAGAAAGGGGGAATCAAATGAATTGATAATTATACATATCGTTAAAAAAATTAATTTGCATATTAAAGTTACGCATGGTATGCTAGAAAGACTAAAAAAAAATTATTAAATTTGTGAATTGCTCTTATGAATTAAAACTACAATTATTCACCGATTACGTAAAGTATGTTGATTGTTGTTGCTAAAATAAACATTAATAGATGAAACCTGCTGAGAAATGTTGCGTGCCGAAAAACTCTAGCCACATGTGGAAAAGAGCTAAGCAGAATTCTTCTACATGAAATTTTAAAGCATCATTTTAAAACATGATGGATGCATAGCCGGGAAAATGTGATTGTCAGCCCACTTTTGTAAGAACATATCAATCAATTTGAAAAACTATGAAATATTCGAATGCAGGAAAAACTTACCTATTTTGTGAGTATCAACCAGCTTTACTTTTCTCAATTAAAAATCCGACTTTGTACTCGGCTTACCTATTGTGGAAGGTTTTCTTTAGAAACTTCAACAATTATTTAAAAAATTAATTTTAATTGTTCAAAAACGCCAAGAGACGGTAAAATCTGACTTAAAAATACTCTTAATACTTAAAAACAAAAACTTAATTTCAAAAACGCAAAACGAAAACACCGGTTTAACACCATGATTTTGGCACCTAAAATTATCGATGAATAGCACAAATTTTGATATGTGTCAAAACTGAAACAATGAAAACAGAAACTGCATAGTTCCTGTGTTAAATTTTGGGGGTATAGTCATGTGAAGTACTCAAAGCTATGAGCCGATTATAGTTTCACGAGCTTAATCTCACCCTTTGGAAAAAAATCCAATTACCAAATTTCACCAATCTATCTGCAGATGTCAAACAGATGAAGAACGCCTTATCCAATTTTTATTACGACTCCAAAAAAAAAAGTGACAAAGTTTAGAGTAATTTTGGTCATCCGTTTGTTACAGTAAAACGATTGTTCTGTAGATGCAAGAATTGAAATTTTCCAATGGAATCAAAGTTTATTACCGTATTCTTCAGATGGAATAAAAATTAGATGTCCATTTGGTTCACCTACATACATAATTTTTTCGTAAAAGAGGCTTTTATGCAGAATTAGCATATCAATTTTATGAAATTTTGGTATTGAGTGAACATTAATAAATGCAATTTGTGTGGCAAAAATTGACTCGATTGGAAGAAAACCAGAGATATTTCCAGTACAGCTATATGGTTCGAAAAGGAGGTATTTAGCAAAATTAAGCATAATTGTATGAAAATGGCATTTTGCTTCAGCTGTACTCAGAATCAAGGGACTTTGTTTATTAGAAGAAAAAGCATTCTGTTGATTGCAAGATGAATTATTTGATTTTTCCTGTTAATAACAATTTCGAAGCATCGTGTATCAGATTGTCACCCAAAGCCGACTGTACCTTCCTTCCCATGTTTTTCTTTGCCCTTCGAAATATGATTTGAATTACAATATACTTTAAGATGCTTTGCTTTCATCTTTTAGAATATAGATGCTTATGTAGTCCATTGTCCATTAATAGTTCCTAATTTTCCCATCTTTCTGGTATTACATAGCGAAATAAAGCTGCATTCTTTGCTGCTATGCTATGCCTACTTTCACTGAATCCTTATCGGATGGTAGAAAGATCTGGGCTAAACTTATTTGGGTTGTAGGACTTCCCAGCTGTACGGAGCATTATCATGTTGCGAAATAAATTTATCTTATAAATTGATAAATTATTTTCGTAATTCCTTGCTGCAGCATATCGCCCGTAAGCTTACCCTAAAAATTAGAGCTTGCGCACAAATATTTGGCTTGGCCCTCTATATTGACACTGCTTTAATAATCGCAATAAACCAACTTTTCATGACCAGTGCAAATTTGATGCGAAAACCCCATTCCGTTTTTGTACTTTAACGGGTTTTTTACGCTTGAAGAATTTTGCGTTTGATAAAGCTTGCTTTCCGACCATTCGATTCCGAGGCAATTTCTATTTAAAGGATGGTCGAGTGTCTCCAAATAATTTTGCGAGTTCCCCTTGAGTTAAATTATCAATGAGCCGTTCTGCTATTTATCTTTCTCAAACAATAGTATCAACTCGTTTTTTTCCACGTTCAAACCCGCAAATAGGATAAAGTAATGCACACGTTCGAATCAAGGTTATGACTACGAAATAACAGATAATGAAAATAAAGATAACCCTTCAAATTGACGGTGCTGTCTGATGAAACAATTGAACAATAAACAAGTAGCGCCATGATAGTATAACTTTATAAAATCATATTCATATGCAGACCCAAGCGATGTGACCGAAATGTACTGAATCTATTTTCAAGTGTTGTTATATGTTAAACATAGCACTTTCTATTTATAATTTTAGTTTAGACGCCCAGGCACGTGGCTTTGTCGCCCTAATGCATTGCTGGGTTATTGTAAGTTCATAAATGCTATTTTGCTTTTTTAAAACATTATAATAATTCATGTGTTTATTCTTGTCGAAACAATCATTAATTTCGCAAGAACAAAAGCCAAATTTTCAGATAAATATATATCTTAGAAAATTAGCGAGCTCCAAATTCAAATTTATCTTTGCGCTGTGCTACAATTACAACATTCCACTCACTTTAGTGTTTGGAAATCGTTATTAGTATATTATAATTACATAAAAGTAGCAAGGGTTTTACATTCGGGTTAAGCGAACAAAGTGATTCTCCTCGATTTAAAATTGACAAAAGAGAAACGGCTCCGGTTGAAATCCAAGAAAAAACCAAAAAGATTACGGCTTAGGCCGACGGTTCCTTAATTTATTCTGGATTAATTTAATTAATTTCGGAAAATTTTTTGTGCTCACTTTTCGTGGAGCACATAGGTGTCTCATTTCAATTAACCAATAGTTCATTTAACTAATCACATTAAATACATTTGTCCACTTAGTACTTATTTTGTAAAAAAGAAATGCAACCTATGCATAATTAAGTCTACTGAAGAAACCTCTGATTTTCAAGCAATTATGCTCAATTATGATACACATTGGGATTAAATTTCTTTTCACTCAATACTGAAATTCCGTAGAACTAAAATGGAACCTGTGCAAAGAATTACTTAAGATTAGGTGTACTTGAGGTACGACGGATATTCTTGGCATGAAGCTCGAATCGGGTACACAATCGTATTATATTTACTTTCACTCAACACTCATATTTCTTAGCATTAAAATGAAAATTGAACATTACTCAGCATTCAATTTCTGTTGAGACCACATAGGTGTTCTGGAGGTACCTGTAATTTTCATGCAGTTAAGTCTTTTTTGGTGCACACATCAATTATATTTATGTTCAGTGTAAAATAAAATTTCGTCGAATTTTAGTGATAACTATTTGTAACTCAGCATTAATGCCTGCAATGGGACCACATAGGTGCATAGGAAGAACCCCTAATTTTTATCCAATCAAGTTCATTTTTAGTACACGCATTAATTAAAAATATGTTCACTATGAAGTGAAATTTCCGTGAATTTAGATCATCTGTGAAATATCAAGCATAAAGCCTCTTCTAAGCCTTTATAGGTGTGTTGAAAGTACGCTTGATTTTTAAAAAATATAAATGTCCATTTTATTTATAAAATATAATTGACATATATCAATTTTAAAGGCTGTGGTAGGCTTAAGCCGGCAATCTTGAATAAATATATGTATAAATAGGTATACTGGAAGTCCCGAAATAATTGACGGATTTTAACTAATTGCAAAACGGGGTCTAAACTTTTTTCAAAAAATGTGTGTACCAGGTTACGTTAATCTAAATGAAGCCATTCTTTCTATTTTTCGGAAGCCGACGGACATTGCTAAATTGAATCCTGTGGTGATGCTGATCGTATCGATGTTTTCATTGACAAGCCGCTGATTCTAGGTGTTAAAAACGTGTGACCATAACTTATTTACATTTTGTCAATTTTATTGGCGACCTGTGTAAAAAAGAATTCCAATATACAGACATGGCATTGGCAGTACCTCTGATTTCCACTAAATTCCACTAATTTTTATTAGACGGTTTGATGTTACTTTTTAGTATTACTTAAGCCCAACTTTCGAATGAAAGCATACTTAGTAATTCCTTTCATTTAAAAATTAAATTTCATTGAATATAATCTATGAAATGCCTTTTGGGTTAACTTGCCCACACTGGAGATGCCTCTGCTCACTTGATATTTCAATTGATCGTTGTGACTCGTTCTAGGTAGAACTCTCTTTTTGAACTGTATAGATGAACTTGATGGTTCTCCGATAGATAACCAATGAAATCCATTTTGAGTAGACGAACTGAATTCGATAGCTACTATGCGTGAGAAATGAAGGGCGAATCATTTTTTCCAGTCGGTTTTGGTTCACAAGAGCCTTGTGGGATGGTGCAGAGGCGTGCAAAAATGGAAATAGTGTTGGCTTGAATTGGTTGTGTGCTGGGACCTTTGATGCACCGTTTCACACTTATTCTCCATAGTAAGGTGCATTGACAATTACCACTGTATCAAAAAACATCATCGGATAGTGACCTTTGGCTGAAACTGTAGCTGGCCATCTAACCAATTTTGATTTCAAGGATCTCTCCCACAAGCACTTGCGATTGTTTTGGTTGTTCTTAAGTTGCTAAACCGGAAGCAAGTTTTTGTCAGAGAAGACGGCTTTGTGAACTTGCCACTCCCGAGCACGCGGTTAAACTACTTCACTTTTCGCAAACACTACATTTTCTGGTTTTCAATAATATCATGCACTTCCTGTTTCTTAAATGGCTTCAACTAAATTTCATCATCTCGCATTCAATTTTTTAACCATTGCAAATTTAGTAGCAATTTTTTCATTTCCTAATATTGTTCGGTACACAAAGATTTTGTTAATTTTCAAAAGGGCAAGCTACCGAACAATGGTTGGTTGAGATTACTTACCCAAATGAAATGCAATCACTCTATTACATTAAATTCCGTTGTCTATAAATTGTGTGCCTTCAATTTAATTGAGCAGCATTTTTAGTTTTGCTTAAGAAAATTTTCTTGATCATTTAGGTAGTGTAGCTGGAGATATTCCTCATGCGCAATCATATCTAATTACCAAAAGTTCCCAGAAACCATCATATCCAACTTAATAACGAAAGTTTTTGTTTTAACTATATTAACTATTAAGGCTGCCCTAAGACCTCAATTTCAGCAAATACTTTTGCGGAATGTCCAAAAAATATGTATCGGATGTTGACCAAATATAAGTTTCGATTTAACATTGAAAAATGTGTAAAACATCAAGTTCAAAGCCATCTTTCTGGTTTTGGCGTACGTACAGGCGCACCTACTGAAATGAATAGAACAATTCCTGTGCTGATGCTGATCAAGTCACTACATGTTTTGGGGCGTTACAAACGCAGGACCAAAAATAATATGCATTTTGCCAATTGTATTGGCGGGATGTCTAAAAATATAAGCACATAAAGCGAGGAAATGGCCACCAATTAAAGCATCACATTGCTTTCAGTCGAAAAGGAAGGCAATACTCGTAGTTGAGTGCTTAACTCAAATATTATTTGGTCGAAATTTGCCAGAACTAATGGAATTTTTGCACAATACCACCGTTAGTCGTGATTATTATTTGGGTTGAAACAGAACCAAAGCCATCTATAAACCAGCTAATTCACTTAATTTACCTACCTTCGTCTTTTTCCTATTGGGAAAATTTCGTAGAAATGTAATGCAATTCAATATAATCAGGTTGTGTTCAAACAATGGGCTTAATTGGATGAATATCATTTGTACCTCCAGTACACCTATATGGCATTTAGTCCGGAACTAACCGAAAACATTTTGATAACATATTGAGCATTTATTTATTGTATTCACATTAATTCATTATGGAAGTTTGGTTGAATAACAGACCTAGCTCGAGTGCAACACGGTTTTCCAAAAAGAGGGTTCTAAAGAAAAAAGGCCCTATCCAATGAAAATTCATAATTGGGTTAAAATAAATATTCTGGATACGTTTACTAAAAATGCACCTGATTGTGTAAAATTTAGGGATACCTGCACTACACATATTTCTTTCGAAAGAGGATTTTACACTTAATTCCATTATCGACATGACATAAATATTATAAATTTGAATATTTTCGTGCTTTCTTTTCGTGCTAAATGAAATTACGGCACACATTTCAGGTCTTGGGGTTTTTATCAATTTTGAAATACTTGTTGCACACGTCGCCAAGGTAATTGGCAAAGTGTATTTTAGTTTTGGTCATACGTTTGAGGCACCCAAAACCAGTGTCTGGAGAACTACCAAAATGCATGCCGATATGAGCAGGATCACCACAAGAATTGATTTAGCCATGTTAGTCCATCCATTCATATCCAAAAAATACGTTGAGCTAAATCAACGAAATTTGATATACGTATTCTTTGAGAAAAGTTTAGTTCCTCTTTTTTAATTGGTTAAGATCCGAAAAGTATTTCGGGTACCTCCAGTACACCTATTAATACATATATTTATTCAAAAATACAGACTTAAGCTTACTGTAGCCGTAAGAATTGATCTTTTTCAATAAAATCAAAATCAAGCGGAGAATTAAAACATGTAACCGTGTTTCAAAAATGGACATGATTGAATAAAAATCAGTGGTACCGCCACTATACCCATTTAAGTCTCAGTACACCCAGTAAGATTCCAAAAGAGGCTTTAACTAAGTTTTCCACAGTTATCATTTCAATTTACCGAAATTTCATTATTCAGTGAACCTAAGTATAATTCAAGTGAGCACAGAAAATGGACTATATTCGATGGAAATCAAGGGTACCTCCAGTACACCTATTTTTCGAAACGGAGGCTGTAATGCTGAATTATGCACTGTTATCACTTAAATTTAACGAAATTTTAGGATTGACTGAATATACAGATAATGAATATCATATGAATATCAAAAACGAGCTTGATTGGTTGCAAATTAGAGGTACCTCTGGTACACCTATGTAGGCCCAATAAATGCTTTAGTGCTTAATCATACATAGGTAACATTAAAATTTTGCAAAATTCTTATATTTACTGAAAAAATACAATAAACGTAAGCACTATCGCTTCATTGCAATCAGATACCTACGTGATCCACAAATACGGCGTACAAAAACTTTGCCATAATTAATGAAATTAATCGATGGTACTTTAAGGTACTGAACTTCTCGATGGTAACCTTTTTACCGGTTTTTCTTTGCTGTTTCATTTCACTGAGTAACATTGTCGACCGGAGCCGACTGGAACATTTTTATTTGTTTTTTTTTTTTTTTTGAAAATTCATAAATTCAATTTTCAATTGTGGACTATCTCTGAACTGTGGACCGTCAGTGCGAAGAAAACGAATGCAAATAATTCAATGGTGAAGTGAGTGTAAGTTTTTGCTTATTGTTCAGTAAACCAGCCTATACAAATGGTTTGTGTTAAATACTTGAAATTACTGAAAAGGCGCGAACAGCGCCTGGCTTCATGCTTAACTGACCACATAACTGGTTTTGCGAAACGTGCGAAATCAGACATGGAGCGAATAATTGGCGGCATGTTTATATTGCTTAAAAATAAGATATTAATTAATTCGCGTTCAGCACTGCAAAAGACCACGTTTAAGTAAGTTCAATTAAGTGTACGAAATGGTTTTTATACACGTCGCAAATGAAATTAGCAAAGCGTATATTAATTATGGCCATACGTTTGTAACACCCAGAACGAGCATTTGAGGAATTATCAAAATGTGAATGTGATCAGGATCAGCACAGGAATTGATTTTGCGATGTCCGTTTGTCCGTATCCAAAAAAACGCTTAGAGTTTGTTCAAAGAAATTTGGTACACGTCTTCCTTGAAAAAAGTTTGTATCCCCTTTTGAAATCGGTCAGAAAAAGACATTATTGAATGCAAATCAGAGGTACCCCAGTACACGTATGAAGGTCCAAAAGATGCTTTATGCATAATTTTCCACTATTATTATTTAAATTGTACTAGACAGAGAATTTAAATGTAATTAATGTGAGTACAGAAAATAGGCTTGATTTAATGAAAATCAGGGGTTCATCCAGTACACATATATGGTCCCAACGGAGGCTCTAATACTTAATTACGAAATTAAATTGTATACTGAACATAAATATTATTAATGTGTCTGCTATAAATAGACCTAATTGTTTGAAAATTGGAAGCACCTCCAGTACATCTATGTGTTCTCAATAGAGGTTTTAATGCTGAAATTCGCACAGTTATCATTTGAATTCTACGAAATACCAGTATTGAGTTCAATTAAATATAATTCATGGGTGCATAAAAATAAGCTTCATTGGATGCAAATTATGGGTACTTCGATTACACCTTTCTGGTCTCAATAGAGGTTTTAATGCTGTAATATGCACAATTACCTTTTTAATTCAACAAAATTTCAAAATTGAATACAATCAACGTATGTATTAGTGCACCTATGTATTCCCAAGAAAGGCTTTAGTACTTAATATTACACAATTATGTGAACAAATATATTAAATGTACGTTCTCTTGATTCATTCAAATGAGATACCTATGTGATCCACAAAAAGGAAATACAAAAATTTGCCATGATTAATTAAATTAATCCAGAGTAAGTTAAGGTACCGTACTTCTCCTTTTTTTTATTTAATATTCAGGCGACGTGTATTATACTGTCGGCGTAAGCCGACTGTAACCTTCTTCCTTTTTTTTTTTTAATTCGTTGGTAAATTTTGTTTTTGATGAACACATTCGTAAAAAAACTGAACTCACTAATTACAAATTTTCTAATGCGTTCGAGGCAGTTATAATTTTGTTCCAGTACGGAATTATATTGGCAGTTAGGCGGTAATCTTTGCGTTTTAAGTGCGAGAACAAAGAGGGTACTAAGTTTTCCGAAAATTATTTTTTTAAGTAAAATGGAAACCGCAAAATTGTTCACATTTGAAATAATATATTGAGTTAGTAATGAGAGTAGCATTCACACATTTTTCGCAAAACTTGGCGCTATCAAATTCAGTGCGTGAGAAAAAATATTTGCAGACGTTTTGTAAGCCTAACCCATGTCTGGGCTTATTGGAAGTATGTAAGCAAAGTGAATAGCTGAATCCTGAAAGCTCTTGAAGAACAGAAAGAACGCTGTGTGCTTTACGTATTGGATAAGTGACTACATTAAAAAATTAATATTATATCAATCATGAATTGATCCACAAGTAGATCACATTAAAACTGAAAGTGGTGCCGCTTTGATTCCATATAATAAGTAAAAGCTTTTACACCAAACATGAACTTACAATATATGTTATTTTTTGTAGGAAAAACTTTCCTAGCGGCGCATGCATTTTTTCCATTTCCTATCGTTTGGTTCTCGCTTATTGCCATGGAAATACAGTTGAGCATGATTTCGAATATTCTTAGCCTTATATAATTTATATTTTTCTTAAATTAACGGTAAGCATATAAATAATGAAACGGGGTTTGTATTAATAACGTAGAAAAAAAAATTATCTATAACAGAATAGCCCTTACCGTTGTTCAAAAGCGATGAATTTTTACTATGTAATAAGTACTTCCTGACCTTATTATTCCGTGGGATGAATTCTTTCCTCATTTAAAATAAGAATGACCGATTCAAATAAAATGTGAAAATTCGTATTATCCATCTTTTATGAATCCAAATTGAAATTTCTGGAAATATTCGTCAACGGTTTTCGTGTTTCAGTTTAATTTTTTTAAATTTAAAAATTTGACATGATTTTCACGTTTTGGGGGCTAGGATTTGACTGGAGGTGCCCGAAATGTAGGAAAGATTCTGTTCATTTGGCCCTAAATATTGCAACCATTTAGAATTACATGAATTGAAGCGCTCAGAGCTTATGAGCAAGTTGCTGGTAAGAGGTCCACAGATATACCTTAAGTTACTTACTTTTTACAAAACACAACTAGGAACTTCATTTCATTGATCGCTCTCTAAAACAACACAGCTTATCATGTGCATAAACAGCCGGAAACCCATTAAAATAAGTCTTTAGTCTTTTTCATTCTACGAATATGTTACCAAGAATTATAAAGTACATTTGATAAGACTATAAATATTTTCATTAATAAAGAATTTGTTTAAATAAGGACTTTGTTCGGATGCATTACTACTGGTCATGACCAATTACAATTGCATTTCATGATTCCAATGTCATGAAATAATGAAAATCCAAATCTTTTATGGCACATCTTAAAAATTAAGAAGAAGGATGCCGTGAAATCTGACCTTAAAATATCCATTATTACAAGTGTTCCCCTTTCCTCTTTACGCATTATTGTATTTCATGCGTCAGAATTTATATCGTCCAAATCCTTCTCCAACTGAAGCACAGATTTATGGATTTAAGCGTGATATTTCCTGTGGACCCTATTTTACAATTTTTCCCTAATTTGGAGCTCCTATTTATTTTTCTCAATAAGAAACTCCTGTAAACACATATGATCTATACTCTCTCGAGGAAGGGGCCCTGTGCATAAAATAGACCAATTTTAATAATTTCACTTCAAAAGGGATGAATTTTTCATATTTTCACGTCCGCTTATTCAGCTGCATCACCCAATGGGATAGGTGTTTCACGAAATCCAAAAATTTTTAAATATTCCGTTTCAAGTTCCAGAAAAAAACCCTTTGTTTAAAATCAAGATTTTGCATCGATAGGTCGTTGTATACTAGTTGAGATTTTGAATGGAGTACGCCAATTTTTGGCGAGTCCATGGAAAGGTTCTATGTAGGTTTATGTACAATTCAAAAAATTATTAATGAGTGTAGCTTTAACTGCTCTTTGATTAACATTTTAATGTTTGGCTTGGCTTGGAAACCAGAAGTTATCCAATGGTTTTACTCGTTCATGAAGTTGACTTAATGTCTTACAAATTACTTTTGTATGTTTTTCTTTATTCTTCGTATGGTTAAGCGTTAAAAATAGACCTTAAATGGAAACAATAGCAATTGTTAAGGACGAAAGGAGTTATATCATTTTATGTGCCATGTGGCAGGTGTCAGAGGACAGCAGTATATCCTAGAAATGGCGAAGGTAACGTTATAAACTAGGATTCGGTGATATTTGGATCATTGAATTATTATTAATATATTTAATCATCCAGGCGATGAAAACACTTTATTCATCTTCAGATAGATCGCTATTTTCATTAAAAGCAACTGTATTATACAGCCAGATATGGAAGTACTTAAAAACCTGAACGCTTTTAAGATGATGTACGTTTTGGCAATAGGTGTGCAATGAAATCACTCACAGCGAAGAGCTCATTACGTGACACATTTTAAATTTAAGAAAATAAAATCTGAATTACACCGTTTCAGCATGCTTTTATTGTTTTCGTGTCATGTGCAGTTAATTGTTCAAAATATCTTAACGTAGGCGGCGTAAACGGGCGTTTCCAAATATTTCATAACTTGATCTGTCGTTTGAAGACAATGCAAAATCGGAATGCATGCCATGCCACCAATCGGTGCTCGAATAGAAGCAGATGGCTCAACGTCCCATAACTTGCTGGAATCTCTCAGTTATAGACGATAATTCCAGAAGTAAACGTGGCACCTTGCTTTTTTTTTTTTTTTTTTATT
>JXPQ01004111.1:19927-30142 GCA_001014675.1 Ephydra gracilis
GATCATATCGGTATATATTTTGATTCTGGACGCTTGTTCAGGATGTTACAAACGTATGACCAAAACTNGGCCGAATCAATGCTTAAGGCGATGCTGATCATATCGGTATATTTTTTGACTCTGGACGCTTGTTTAGGATGTTACAAACGTATGACCAAAACTAATATACACTTTGCCCACTTTATTAGCGACGTGCATAAAAATATCAAGGGACGTTCTGACATTGATTGTACAAAATATGTTTAGATGATGGAATTATTCGCTGCAATAAGTTTATTACCAATTCAATAAATTTTGCGGATAAATAAGAAATATACAATTTTATAGTTTGAAGTACACTGTATTATTCGGTACATTCTCCATGCGCATTAAAACACTTCTTGCAACATGATTGCAATTCAGGCATTCCATGCCTAATGTGAGAACCTAGAATGGCTGTTTATAATCTCATCAAATGATGAAAATCCTCGCCACGCATGAATATTTTTAGATCCGGAAACAGATGAAAGACTCGAGTGTCCCAATCGGGTGAAAAAAGTGGAGAATTCAAAAATTCGAAGTTTGATTCATGCATTTTCATCATTGTCAAAATGAATATATGGTGCACTGTCCTGATCAAAGCGGAGTTTTTCTTCTGCAAAATAGGTATTTTTATTTTTGCTGGTGTTTTCCTTCAGGTTTTCCAAATATTTATAATACTATTGAGGGTTTATTGTTTTAGCAGTTTGCAAGTTATCCAAAAACAAAACTCCTTTCCATTACAAAAACTGAAGCTTACGCCTTCCTTTGCGGATTTTTCTCGACGAACTCGGTTCCCAACCGAAGAAGCACAATTAGCTCTTATGTTGGTTCAGGATCATGTGATGGACGCAAGTCTCAGCAATTAATGATTAATAAACAAACAAAATACACTTTATCCTTTCGATAATACTGCAAATGCAGCTGAGAAAGTCGTATTCGAATGCGTTTTTATTCCACACTGCACAAAGCTCTGAACCCATTACTTTAGTCGAAATATTATTTAAATTTCCAATAAGATGCCTACGGCTTTTATTAAATCTCTTCAGGATATCCAGTATTTTTCCCACGATTTCTGGTGTTGCTGCTGTTAGAGCACGTCCTTGCCGTGGCTCGCCTTCAAGGCTTGCGTGACCACGTTAAAATTCAGAATCACAGCATTCTACTGTAATAATTAAAGGCGTCTTGTACTTTTTCACTTTCACCGGTCGTTTTTGAATTTCGTGTTTTTGAAATCTTCCAAAAATTGAAATTCCACCACTACCCTATACTTAGCTTTTGCTCAAAATGGCTTGTGAACAATGAAAGAACTTCCAGTTTCAAATAGAATTTTAGTTCATATGAGGAGTGTACCAACATAACAAAAAAAATTTGGCTAATAGCAGCCCCTTTGCTTATCGCACAATGCAATTTTTTGTTATGCAAAAGGCATCTGCTTTGAAGGCGACACACTAAGTTTGAACGAATCCAAAAAATATTGTATTTATAGACAAAATTTTGAGATTTGGTTTTTATTTTTTAATATTCAGTTCTTGGAGACAAACCTGACCATAGGTTTACAGAGACTTAATGAAGAATATGTACAAGGACTCTTCAAAGTAACACTTACCCACAACACCGCCTGCAAATTGTTCCTTCGTTAGCAATTGCGCATTGTCGTTTGGATGGTCCAGGACCAATTTCGTTTTGCGGTAGTTGAGAAAATTGCGCAATGTCACATCGCCGTCGCTGGAAAATTCAATCTCATTCGATTCGTTCCAAATCACAACACCAACCAAGGCAACAAATATATTCAATGGCACATAAAGCTGAACGTAGGCAGAGAATATTAAAATCAGTTTAATCGAGCTGTACCAGCACAACGACTTACCGCATTGACGATGTTAGCCAGGTCCTTGCAGTGCTGATGCACCTTCTTCGTGTTCTCGCCAAACATTTTGTACACCTTGTTGTCCACTACAATCACCAGCTCTACGTATGATGAATGCTTGTTGGCATTGTAAGGACCACGTATCACATTGTTGTCGTCGTAAGAGCGTTTGTACTGCGAAAGAAATTCCCATTAAATGATACGTGGCGTTGTCTATTATTGACATAAACTTACCCTTAAAATCCGATTGAACTCGGAGCCATCAATGCGATTCGGCATGTTAACGTCTGAAGATGGCTGCCACGCAAAGTCAGCATCATGATTGTGCGTAAGGTCGTCATGCGTGCCATTGTACCCGCAAGTGGCGTTCTTATTCAACAAGTCTGAGTGGCTGCAAGGGAATTTTGCAATGGTTATTAGTGCCCAAAAAGCATGAACTTATCATAAAAATCACAGTAAATCAGTGTGCATTATAAGTGGCGCAGCCTGCGCTCAGAGTACCTCAAAGGCGGAGTATTGAGTAAAAGCTAAGAACACCAGCTGACGGAAATGACAAGCGGATGTATCAACGCTGTTTGCTGATATGTCATGTAAACACACGTTATATGACAGCAAGGTAAACATAGGAAAAAATAATGGAAATAAAAAGAGAAAGAGCGAAAGACAAAGCACGCTTGCCTATGCCACATGTGTTGGCATTGCTAAGGTGCGCTGCTATTAAGTGCTTGACAAGTGGTAGCGCCAACATCGACACATGCGTGTGAAAGAAGTGTAAATAAGCAACACTTCAGTGACCGATAAGCATTTAATAACAATAATTAAGTAATTCGCGTTGTTCTTGCACTCATACTCAATGTCAATCAATTTCAACAACAAAGCATAATAACAAATAAGCAATTATATGTCCGATTTATGGCGATATTAAATCTAATTACGTTGAGCTAATCAATTAATGGAGATCCAAGCAATTCCACTGCCACAGCTATTTTTTAAGCAACAGCTTAGTTGCTCACGATGCTTATAATGACCGATTGCAAAGTATAGTATTTCAAAGGACACATCGTTCTTTAATTATTGAAGTGAAAGCGAAACGGAAAATAAGCAACACCAAAAATTATCTGCAGAGTTTGCAGGAGTACGTATTTTCAGAGCTAGACAAAATTTTCGCAAACCTAACTATTCTTCAGAACACTTTATTCTCTCAGTCTCTCTCACACTCTGCCAAAATATAGTTCAAATCAGCAAGCTGTCTTATAGCATTTGTTAATTCCGCGAGTCGCATTATTAAAAAATAAAAAAGGCATTAAGTAAACATTTAATTCGGTNTCTCACACTCTGCCAAAATATAGTTCAAATCAGCAAGCTGTCTTATAGCATTTGTTAATTCCGTGAGTCGCATTATTAAACAATAAAAAAGGCATTAAGTAAACATTAAATTCGGTACCTGAAAGGCTTTTTTGGCAATGGAGCTAAAATTAAATTTATAATTAACTTATGAAGCTTATCAGAATTTATATTTTTTGAGCCATATACGTTTTCGGGTTTGTTACGTTGGTACACTCTTCATATGAAAATATTGCAAGTTCCATCCGTCCATTCATTCTTGCTTAACTAACCGATGTGCTACAGTATTTTTTTAATATTGTTAATAATATAAAATTGTTTATTGTATATTTTTTAATTTTATTGAAATTCGTTATTTGAAAGGTGTTAAAGCAAACAAAATTTATAAATGAATGAGCATAAGCTTAGCACATAAGAAAGAAGAGTTGCCAACATTAAACGCGGTCGTGCGCGTCTTGAAGATGATCCTAGTCAAGGAGGCCCAAAAAAGCAAGAAAATTAGAAATAACAGCAAAAATACAGCCTATAGTATTATAAAAGTGGCGAGGGACTGAGAGAGCTTTAGTTTAAGATGTGTGCATTTTATTGGGAAATTTATGGAGTATCTTGATTAAAGTACTGGGATTCAAAAATTTCGGGAAAATACATGCCAAATTCGCTAGCAATGAAACAAAAACACAGTCGTAAACGGCTTTAGCATTTTTGTAAATGATAAAATTGATTTCGTACGTCGCTTCATCATCATGGATGAGAGATGGGCCTATTACAATGCGCTTGTCATTGCCGAAACGAGTTTCTATCCAGAAGGTGTTGGCATCAGCTTTTTGGGATGCGAAAAGAATTTTGNATCATCATGGATGAGAGATGGGCCTATTACAATGCTCATGTCGTTGCCGAAACGAGTTTCTATCCAGAGGGTGTTGGCATCAGCTTTTTGGGATGCGAAAAGAATTTTGCTTGGGGATTACATGCAGACCGGAAAAATGCCAGATTTTGCATATTATCATAATTAATAACATAAATTCTTAGAAAAAAATGCTGTTTGCGTTTTTATCTGGACAATGCAATGTGCCAGGCTAACATTCATGAATTAGAGTTCGATTTGTTGGAGAATCTACTGTTTTTCATCATCTGTTTATAAAACGTCTATGCGTTCTTAGCGTTTTTTAAGAAATATTGAGAGTAAATAGCTGTGGAAGCGTACTGTGCACCGCGTACAGATTTTTGCATTAGCAATGGAATTCATAAATTCGAATGTGCTACACGCCCCCAGTGTTGATGTTGAGCGAGACTTTACTAAATAAAAAAGTGTATTTCAAGCTAAAAAATTATGTTTCTTTTCTCAACGCAAAATTTCATTGAATAGCCTTGTTTATAAAATAAAGATTACATATAAATTAACTTTCAGGTTGAATCTGTATTACTAAATTANACAAAATTTCATTGAATACCTTCTTTATAAAATAAAGATTATATATAAACTTTCAGGTTGAATCTGTATTACTAAATTAAGGCTTCCATAAAATTTTGACGGACTAGGAGGAAATCGTGTTGTCAGGTTGCAGGATAACATGTTTTTGAAATCCTCGGTATGTTTATGCTTTGTTCAAATTTTTGATGCGGCAAAANGCAGGATAACATGTTTTTGAAATCCTCGGCATGTTTATGCTTTGTTCAAATTTGTGATGCGGCAAAAGATGAAATAGGAAAACTTGATGACCCGCTAATAACGGAAGGAAATCATAAAAAGAGGGAGCATACACCATCTCGGATATTGTCACTCAAGCAGCAACGTCAGTCAGCACTTTACAATAAACGCAAATTAGGTTAATGCATCTAAGAGTTATACAGTTCCAGTGCAATACATTGGCCAACTGCGTTTTTTTCAGCACTTTTCACCACAAGACATTGCTCAGATTTTAACATTAATAGTATGACCACATATGTAGGGACAGAGTTCGCTGAGGAACTGAAATTGATTTAAAAACTGGTGTCCGTAGGCTGCTTTAAATGTCTACGACCTGGTTGTGTCACCAAAAATACCAAACGCGGCAAGTGATAGAGGCAAAAAAAAAAAAAAATGAATCCNAGTCATTCGGTAGACACTTCATCTGGAACCGGTATAAGAGCACAAAGGTGTGTAAGGGTGGTTATCAAACTTAATTTCAGTCTAGCCTAAAATAACATAACTTGTGTTATAAGCAACTTTTCGCACTGATCGAATAACGAAACAAAATAACGTTCTTACATCAAAGTTTAATAGATTCTCTAGGAAATCTTAACTCTAGCAAAAATAAAAAAAAACCAAACAATTAAAATACAATAGTGAGAAAAGTCGGTAATATTATAACGTAAAATACCTATCAGTATGTCGTTTGCTAATTAAATAAAAAACAACAGATTAGTTTAAATTATTCTGCATTAATTGTGCAAATTGTATAGATGCCTGATTTCAACGAATCAGGTTTACTTCTGGTACGCACGTTCATTTCATATGTATATGTTCACTCACTTTTTGTTAAATTTTGTTAAATTGAAATATGAAATAGGCATGATTCTGGAGTTAAGCCTTCAGGTGTACCAAAGGTACATCTTATTTTCATCCAGTCAAGCAGTTCCTCTTTTTGGAAAATACATTGTTTATATGTATGATCAGTGAATAATGAAATATCGAAGAATTAAAATGATAAGTAAGTGTATTTTAGCATTAAAGCCTCTATTGAGACCCAATAGGTTTTCTGGAGATATCACTGATTTTCAATACCAATCATGAACATTTTTAGAACACGGCTTGATACCTTGATTACATACCTTATTACAAAATTTAAATTCTCTTATCGGTGCACTTACAGTCGCAATTTTTAGTGCAGGGGTCTATTAAATGTACCCGAAATAATGGTCGGATTTTAAGCAAAGTTTTAACCAAAGACGACCATGTAGGTGGCTAATTGAATTGCTGTGGTGACGCTGATCACATCGGTATATGCGTTGAGCTTAAATTGACTAGTTGCAATATTCGGTCGCAAACAAATTCAAAATTCGCACTAGTCATTGCATTCTTTGCAAAATTTTTGATTTCTATCCTACGTACAATAAAATTTTAGTAATTTTAGTAAGAATGATTTATTTGCCTTTCATCTTGATTTCCGTGAATTTTAGGATAAATGTGCGATACGTGGTATCCGGCAATAGGCTGATTCCAACTGAAATCAAAGAATTGCTTTCATACTAAATTTCAGTAACTGCTGCGTAATGGGCCACTGTATGTATTTGAACCAAATTGGGTTTAAAAGGTCTATGAGTGGTAACTGAAAGTATTAACTGCATTTCAAAAATATTGACGATGTGATACCGAATATCAGACACTTTCACTGATGTTCATTACAATTGCAGTGAAATCGGTGATCAAAATTTGTTTGGCGCGTACCCAAATTTATTAATCCATTACAATCAATTGCAGAATGGGGATACAACCTAGTATATTCAACCAAAGTTTTCCAAATTTGTTATTGAATGGATGATATGGCAAAAGAAACTTGCTATACCAAAATTCAGGAATTTGCGATTAATTCAATGCTTTTTATTTATACTCTTTTCATTGAATTTTAGGCTAACAAATAAAAAGTATAACGTTTTCGAAATTTTTTTCGCTTTAGTTAAAACTTGAGAATATATTGTAAATATCAAAATATTGCAGAACTATCAGAATTCAGTTATTTTTAATGATATAACTGGGCACTCTACACATTTGAGTAAAATCGGGTATAAAAGTTCTATAGGGGGTAGTCAAATTTATTCATCGATTTTGCGTGAATTGCATAATGTTGTGGCTATAACCAAATTTTTCTTCCACAATAAATTTCTGTAGCATACAATGAAGCACCTGCCTTGAAAACTTATATCCTTGAAATCAGGAGCAAATGCTCTATGGGAGGTATCCGAATTTGCATACCAATTCTGTTCATTCACATATATGAACTCAGTTTTCACAAGAAATATCTTTCGTTATTCTTAAATGTATTAAATCTTTGATGATCCCATCTGCAGATGGACATCGCTGAATTGATGTTTTTTCTGCTGCTTATCCGATTATTTCCCCAGACAATTGATGTGTATTAGAACGATAAAAGTTTTTGTTTTTAAATCGATCTCAAACGCGTACTGAAAGTACATGTCAAGCTCATTCGATTGAACCCTTTCTTAGTCCAAACATTCATGATATTTATTTCAACTTTTATTGAATTTGTTTTTTTTGAATTTTTGAATTTTGTTGAATTAAATCGATGAGTGCAGCTTATTATGTATACAAACCTATGTTTCGACCTTTGGAGTGTGCCGTTGATTTTCTTCCAATCATATTCATATTAAGTAGACTCATTTATAATTATTTCATTTACTTGGGGCTTGGGGTTTTATTTATGTTGGTGGCAAAATTCGCTGGACCTACCTCTGATATCCCTGCAATTATGCTCATTTTAAGTGGACGTATCGATGTTATTTATTTCTTACAATTTATGAAGTTTCTTTATGAATGTGGCTTTTTTTGCTTAAATTCAAGCTTTTGCACCACATATATGGGTGTGCTGGAGGTACATATGCTTTTGATCCAATTATGCTGATACACATTGATAATATTTATTTGATGTTAGTTATAGAAGTTTTTTGAATGCAATTGACGTTTTTGGCTAATTCATCTGCTTGAACACTTATTTTAAAACACAAAGATAATGCCCAAGTGCTAAGATAACATCATATCCATACTTATTACGATATTTTATTAAGAAATTTTAATTTTTTGATTTTGAGTACATCGGTGATTTGGAGATACCCGAAATATTAAGCCGATCTTAACTAAATACAAACTTCTTTTAAATATTTTCCATTAAAAATGTGCGCTGTATTTCGGAAATCTAGCTTAAAGCCTTTTTGGGTTTAGAAGGCGAATATATAGACGAACACTGCTAAAGCAATTTCTAAGGCATTGCTAAGCATATTCGTATATATTTAACTGGGACTCCGATGAATCGTTTTGGGTGTTAAAAACGTGTGTCCCAAACTAATGCACACTTTGCCAATTTCAGTGGCAAATGCATGAAACTGAATAATTACGAAAGTAACTGTAAATGAAAGAATCCGAGCAGACAGCGGTGAAATTGTGAGATAAGCATGTCAAGGTCATGAGCGTGGCATTCAAAACAGCTGCATACGCCCATTGATAGAAAAATCAATTTTTCGCAACAACGCATTTACGTTTATGAAGGTAACTATTAATAAGTTTATAACTGTATTATTGTGGCGAAAATTTCAGGCTTGTGCACGCAACAAGCAAAAAATGACAAAGCCAAATGAAGCTTATGCGAGTATGCCTCAGTGCACGCATCAACACAAAAGCAATCGTTCGAGCGTATGAATTTCCAAAGTAGCACAAGTAAAGGAAATATTTAAAGTAAATGTGCGCCTTCAGTTGCATGCCACTTACCGAAAGAGAAAATGTTCATCCTGCAGTCGTCCATCGCTGCCGGAATGTATAAAATATGTGTCAATGCCATCATAGACGACACCATTGATGCCACCATAGCCGTTGCATGTTGATACCGCAACGCTCGAGTTCGGCTTGCCACGTATTGTGCCCTATTACACAGTTAGTGCAAAAAATGTTGTGTGTAAATAGCAAAAACTTGTGCTGAAATGTCAAGGCCATTTTAAAAGCACTTGCTACTTACCTGATAATGACATAGTGATAATTCAGTCTTTGTGAAGTTTTTTATAATGTGTGCACCTTCCGTTCCCAGCGCTACTGCGCTGCTGTTCGAATTCTGATAGCGTAGAAAATGCTCATTTGGCAGTAACCTGTCGTTGCGTTTTAAATCGATGACGACCTTCTGGCCCTCGTGCAAATAGGATAAAGTTATGTGCGGTATGTGTAAGCCATCCTGCAAGTAGGCAATGAAATTTTGCATGTAATTAGACGCGTAAATTTTTGCCAATCACGCATGCTAAATTAATGATTGTATCAAAAAACTAAAATGACTAACAACGACAAGTAAATATATCTGTTAAATCACATGGTAAGAGACTGTTCTTAATAAAAGGCATTGGAAAAGTTATGAAATCCGACGTGGTATTTCCCAAATTGCGGTGCTGCATTCTGAAAAATACCTGACTTCTGCTCCAAAATATGATTTCGTGTACCTCGCATAGTGCTTACACTCTACAATACGCCTCAGACAGATTGTATCACACTGAGTTTGCTTAGTTTGCCCAAGCAAATTTATTCACGCACAGAGCCCTTTGGATTGGTTGATGTAACAAATGAGTTATATTTCCAAGCGTTCAACTTATACAGCGAATCAATTCCTGCGATAACGTTGGCATATTGAACAAAAGAAGATAGCTAACATGAGTTTCCAATCCGGATCAATCTCTTTATAGCGTGGATATACTGGAATTCAAAGTCTCTTATGCAGAATTGTAACAGTGCTGCTCTCTGTTGTAATATTGCTGCTTCCTGTCTGCATCTTTCACTCATCTACCACTACGATACAGTTATCGTTAGTTCTTTTAACATAAATCTGATATATGAGGAGGACATCTCACAGATGTTTGCCATTTGAGCATTATTCTTTAATACGGGTAACGACAATTCAATTCATTTATGTTGACCTTTTTGTAATTTTTTTTATGCTCAAATTTAATCGATTTCTGCATGAGACTGCCACGCATTTGTTTGAAATTGTTCATATAAAGAACATACGAATATCGATAACCCCAACTTTATCATGAAATTACTTTTATACAATAAAAATCGCAGTCAATTTAATGTATTGTTTGCCCTAATTCGCAAAAATGTACTGGTCCAACTCTCTAATTCATATCGCGGAATAAGCATTTCACTTTTGCCATACAGCTTTTCCAGGATATTCCATATGATGAGACTTGTTTTTTCTAAATACCCAGCATTTGCGTCAGCGCCTGTTTTCATT
>JXPQ01004121.1:16195-32115 GCA_001014675.1 Ephydra gracilis
TTTTTTTTTTTTTTTTTGGAGGGGCGGTGGGGGATTTTGTCAGATAACGCTAGCTATGACCTCAGCCACAGGCATGCTTGTGGCAGTCAAGTGTATTAACATATTAAGTTCGAGTAGTGCACATGCTGAATTGAACAGCAACCACTGCTGCCGAGTGCTCGACTGTTGCACATGCTGAATTTCACAGCAACAACGACGAGAAGCAAACGTAAAGTATTTATATTGGCAGCTGTGGCTTTTGTTTAGGCTAGCGCATGTGCTTCTTCTGCTACGTACAGGTTTTATCCTTAAGCTAAGTAGCTGCATGACCGAGCATTGTGTAAACAAACAAATAGTAGCAACAACAACTCATACGGTGCTCGGTTGCTTGTAACATGTACACGTACTACGTCATACCGATTTCACGTGTAAAAGTAATACGTTTTCTGCAGTACTTTACTTTTCTCAGTGCGTTTGCTGAAGTGTTTTTGCTTTCTTTTCATATTATTTTCATTACATTTTATTTAGTTTAGTATTTTCTTGTATTTGGCACAATGCTGGCGCAGTGCTGGCACAGTGCTGGCACAGTTCCTAGCTGCTATTATCGTTGTGTTTGTCCTGAGGGGTGCTTGTTGTGTGTCTTATGGCTTTCAGGTGGCCACTTTGTATTTATCATGTCAATTTCGTTAAGTACGACTAGCTGTTGGTGCAGTTGTCGGTTTTGTATGCTTTGCCGTTTCAGACAAATGAAATCTGTAAATATAAAATCCGAAATCTCACAAAAAGATGCTGTCATTTTTAATGCACAAGCGCCTGTTGGCTAGCCTCAGTGATTATGTGTTTTGCTCATGCCTTTGTGTGCTCGAGTTGGTAAACATGTTTTGGTGAATTTGCATGAAATTGGCAGGGTGTTTTGTTTTTTATAAACAGCTCCATAACGAGCATGCCACTTATGTTATTTGCTTTGAAATTTACTGCGGTTTTGCGTATGCCACATTTGACGAATACATTCAATGGACATTATGATTATGTCATTAAGCTAGCCAAGTAAGTAATGAGCTGGACAATGCTTATTTGACATTGATAAATTAAATGCTTTAACAAAACGCTAGCTGATGCCTAATCCCTGCACGTATTTCACTTTTTCTTTTCAGATGAACGTTAATTTGCTACTGATTTTATGGCGCAAAGGTAGACGAATATCGATTATAATTGTTGGCACCAGTCTGCTGCTTTGTGCTCTCTGGACTTGGGCAATACTTGAGAATAATCATCGTTTGCTAAATGAAGATGGCCGTGCAATAAACGTGAGCATATGTATTTTATTGGCATAATTTTGCATTATTTTATAGGATTATAATGCAAAATAATATATAACCATATTCTTTGAAATCAATGTCACCAAATTATTAAAATACTTAAATCGCAGAGGTACTCGAGATACAGGCAAAAATTGTCTACATACAAATTCAAAATTCGATCCACGATTTTCTTCATAACAAAGTCAATATAGCCCAGCGCATTCTTCATTGTTTTTAATGACAGACGAGGAAAGCCATGCTTAGATGGCCTGCTAATATGTATGAACGGCATCTATTTTGTGTGTTAGGTCGCAAGTGATTCGCATTAGATGCTCGAACGTATGACCAGCAAAAACCACTCCAAAGTTTGCTTAAGATTTATCGTTGGCAAAACTATTTTCACCTGCGATTCTTACCGCCGATTGCTGTTGGATTGGATGGTTTTTTACTGCCTAACTAGCAGTCACTTGAAAACTCTAAAATACTGTATGATCCTTACTGAATCGCTTTTTTTTAATAAAATGAGAAATAATAAGCGATAAATTAATTTCACAAAAAACTGCAGATTAAAGGCGTAAAATGTGTTCATCGCGCGCTAGTTTTAGGCGCTCTCAGCAGCAGAGTTGAAATTTTCTATTTCATAGTCAGGTGCTTTTATTGCACATAAGGTTATTGAAATCTTAAAACACATAATAACCGAAATACACATACTCATACTCACTACTTGCAGAACTATGGTACATCGGATAAGAATTACCGTCATGCGTATTTGCTACAAAAACTAATATCGCAAGCGAATCGAGTTTTAAGAACACAACAACTGCAACAGCAGCAACAATACAACGCTAACAACAACGATCCACGGTTGAATGGTGCATTTGTAATACCAGCCGCAGCACACACATCCACAGCAGCACGCAGCGGTAGCATTATACGTTTTTTGAAACCATCGCAGGGTCCAGCGGTACTTATAAAAGAAGCATCTGCACAATCCATATCATTAGTAGCGCGGCGTAAGAAAGCATCCAAGAACGTTGAAGTGCCACTATTTGAGGACGAACGTTTAAAAATTTTAGAGAATCAACAGCGCTCACGACAAGCAGTCATAGACGATCTAAATACAAATATGGACTATGAGCGTGGCATGTTAAGCTCAGCAGAACGCTTAACCCAATATCAACATGAACTGCAGGCAATGGGAGTGCCAGTTATTGCAGGTATCGGACCGGATACACCACATCCACCGAATGAGCGGTTAGTACACTTGGATTTGAAAGGTGCACCACCTAAGGTATGTGCCAACCATTTAAATGTTCGTGGTCGTAAATAATTCTTTTCATTGCAGTTGAGTTTCCTAAAGCATTTATTGCCGCTGCTCAAGTCACTGGGCGCTACTGGCTTATTGATTGAGTATGAGGATATGTTTCCCTTTGGTAATAATTTGGCCACCATAGCAGCGAAAAACGCATACAAGCCCGAAGAACTTCAGGTAAATTCGGTATATACAAATTAATGCGTATCACATAGACTGTACTTATATAAATATTTGTAGGACTTCTTGGAGACAGTTGCATTGCATGGTCTATCGGTAATGCCACTAATACAGACCTTTGGTCATATGGAATATGTGCTGAAGCTGCAGGAGTATCAGCAGCTGCGTGAAATTTCTGAAAGTCCACAATCAATTTGCTCCAGTAAACAAGAATCTCATGTTTTGATTCAGAATATGCTGACGCAAGTCATTGAATACCACTTGCATTTAAGTAATTTTAGTGGAAGCGATAAAAGACTGCCACAAGCTGAGGTGCCACTCAAATTTACACATATACACATCGGTTGTGATGAAGTATTCCGCATGGCGGAATGCACTGCATGCCGCCAACGGCAACGTAATGAATTATTTCTGACACATGTCACGACAATTGCAAATTTTGTGCGCCAACGTTGGCCACATCTGAAAGTGGTCATTTGGGATGATATGCTGCGCGACATGACATTGAGTGAAATGCAGCATTCCCATATTGGCAGCTATGTAGAGCCAATGATCTGGGTGTACGCAAATGATATATACCATTTTATACAGCCGCAACTTTGGGATATGTATGCCAAAGTTTTTCCCACGGCATGGGCTGCTTCAGCGTTTAAGGGTGCTTTTGGCGAGAGTCTTATGATACCGCCAATACAAAGGCATTTGGAAAATAATATACGTTGGTTGGCTGTGATTGCCAAAGAGGGTGGCAGGTGACTTACTTTTGCGGTTGTCTATTATTTATTTATTCTAAATTTTTTGCTTACTTCAGATTCGCGAAGGGCTTCAAGGGCTTAGCTTTAACTGGCTGGCAGCGTTATGATCACTTTGCAATTCTTTGTGAGTTGTTGCCCACTTCGATACCCAGCCTGATAACATCACTGTCGACAGTATCTAAAGGCTACTTCAACACAAATCCTAAGGAAAATGATATTTTACGTGTGCTTGAGTGTGGTTTCCATGCAGACAGCAGGTATGTTCGCAGTCATAATCTTATATAAAAATTATGTCATATTTTTTTATATACCAATTGCTGACCCCAGACGCTCAGGTCATGCTTGGCTTGAGCTACATCCAAACTCACATCACAGCCAACTATTCTCAATTTGCCAATATCCGGGGCATCAGTTTTACAAATTTTCATTGCGGCTCTTCGAGAAATTGACCGAGGCACACAACTATTTGCAGCAAGTGCACGTCCGCAGCGCCTGGCTATCTGACTACAACTTGCGCCACAATTTTAGCTCACCGTTACGGGTACATGCTCTAGGAGAGCACACAACCATGCTGGTTAGTGAATTGAGCACAATGTCACGCGAAGGCTATCAAATTCTGTTTGACATTTTCGATGAAGTAAATACTTTGCAAGATATTCCAATCATTAAAGATTAATCTTCATTCATTGTAGCACACCATCGCCGAGTTTATTGAGCAACATATTTATCCAACAATATCGGCATTACAGCGACATTTGAGCATGGCGGAGACGCTATTGCCGCGGCGGGTGTGGCCTCGACGTCCTTTACCGTATGCGCGCGAGCTGAACACTTTCCACTTGTTACCAAATTTTCATGCACCTGTCAATGCTGGCAGTGCGGCATCGACAGCTCCACACGCCCAACAAATAAATTAATTTATTTATTAATGTGATATGAATGGTTGTACATGGTTATGTTTTAAATCAGTGAAAATCATTAAACGCCAAAGCAAATATCATAATCTGTGAGTGCAGCTTCAAGCATCCGTGCATACAATAATATTATATTTTAGCTATTAAGTATGTACTGCAAACTTTAAAAGTTACAAATTATTATATAACGTGAATTCATTTTTTAAAGGATATATTAAAGTATAAGCAATTAAAAAAGCCATTACCCCAACTGTTTTGCTTTCGAAAAATGCTTAAATGACGGAATACAAATATCGCTGCATACTTGTGAGGGCTTAATCAAATGGTGCAGGATATGTACATTGCAAACCCGAATCAAGCAATTGAGAATGCAATATTGACAAAAACCGTATTTTTTATCAAAGCTCGAATTAATTATTTAGGCTAAAATTCCATAATTTGACCAATCAATGTTAGTATGGAATATAAAAATTTGGGTGCATATCAATATACTGAAAAATTTTAAATTTTTTACATAAATCTCTCAACAACATTAACTTCAATGATTTTGATAAAAATCGTTTCACACTTGAGAATGAAATATGAAAAATCCATAGAAGAGGAAAAACTAAAATAACAAAAAATAAAGTAAAAAAAAACAAAAATAAAAGTAATTGATAAAAGATAGACGCTAACATTGAAATCGCTTTCCTGGAATAGCTTGAAATTCATTTCAACAAATTATGACTGCAGTTGTGGAATAATGAGTTATTGGCAAAATTAATTCAGTTACATTAAATTAAAAAAAAAAAAAAAAAAAAAAAAAAAAACAACCATAAATAGCTGTTGCCCTCTTAAGCATTTAAGTCGTTATTCTTATTCATAAGTTACAGCCAATTATATAAGTCAACGATTGATATGGACTCCTTGTGTAACGAACAATTGTCTTTAACGCCAAATACTAAGTGTCATAGATGGTTTGCCATAGAAATTTACATTTTTATAACGGCGTTTATAACGTTTAAATCCACAAACCATGCATTCATTATGGAGATGAAATTGGATCATTTCCAATTCAACTCTAAAGATTTGAATTTAAAGGAGCCACGTATGGAAATGGATAGTTGCCTAGGCGGATAGCGGAATAAATTATAGAACAGTAATAGCTGTACTGATAATCGCTATATTTTGGGTTTATGAAAGTTACTTCGTCTGTTAAGTCTTTGGATCAATTATAAAATGTTTGAAATTATGCCATAAAAAATAAAAAGATTTACTGGTTATCATTTAAGCCGATTTTATATTGACAGCTGGTTGGAAAAGTCTGAATTCTTCAACAATAAATGTATTTTTTCACCACGCTGGGTTTGAGCAGCAGAAAAAGACGAATTATTATAAACACAGACGTAATAAACTGTATATACGTAAATACAATGGTGGCCACGATTTTAAAACACCTCATAAAGCTTATTCAGTGGTATTTTGTGATTTACCTTTTGTAACATTTTGAATTAGCTTTTTAAATAGCGTATTGGTGAAAACTTCTAAGAAGCACCTGGTCATGGAATAAGTACGCCATTTGAGTATATTATTTACAAGAAAAATTATGAAAAATGCATTTACAAGAAAAATGTTTAAAAATTCATTTACTAAAAAAAAATGTTAAAAATTCAAAAAAAATTAAATCCTTTTTTAAAAACTGCATATTCCTAACAGCGCTTGGTTTTAAGATGTACCTCCGATGACGAATTTTCTGAATATTATGGCTTATTTAGCGAATTTTTTGCTTAAATTAAGTTCCAATGTTTGCGATGACCACTCGAAGCATTTATATTATTTTCTTCTGAGCAACATTTATGCAAAATGTCCATGATTTTTTTTTGTGACTTAATAGCCTTCTGTTGGTTATAAAGTATAAATACATTGCAAATCTTTATGACACTACACTTTTTAGTGGATATGAAATCATAAAAGGGAATTTCAGTAAAGCTCCCTCAGTGGCCTCCCTGATAGTTATTGTTCGAGCCATTGGACATTGGTCAATTTTCGTATCCCATACTGCTCAAGACGCTTAAATGAGTTATTAATCATATTTCTTAAGCTGCCTCGGCTATCTCTCTTGCTCTGCTGCCATTATATTTTTATTGCTACAGCACTTACCACTGCCTATCTAAACACCATGTTCGCCATATGTAATTAAATATTTATATTCAATTTTAACTAAATGTGAAATACTTTCATACTGCCTCGCCAATAAATACAATGGAAAGAATATTTTAAGAATAAAAACGCAAAGTTAGCGTCATACTTAAAGGGCGCAGCTATCAAAATAAATACAAAAATTTAAGAAAGAATAAAATAAACTGACGGAAACGGAAACTGTGTTTGATTTCTCACATATAAACAACCCTCGCACTAAGGCATATTTTTGAAATTGTTTATATATGTTTATTGGTCGCTTGAACATCGTTATAATCGAATGCAACTGAACTTAAAATAATACTCCTTGCGGTATGCACTTGTTTATTCAAGTTAAGTTATTGTCATTACATTATTTTACATGACATTGTTGTTTAAAAAATATGAAATTTTTTTAGACTAAAATTACTCAAAAATATTTAAGCTGCTTATTTCTATTATTTTTTCAACGAACTTAACTATCTATTACCATCTGTTCAAGTCAACAGTTTAATCGGTTCATAATTGTGTGGCGCCTGTTCCGAATTTATAGCGGTCGTAGATCTGTTACCGTTTGGTACGTCGAATGCAAGTTTAGCCTTTCACTTCTGCTATTATTGCAGCGTTGACATCAAACATTTTATTAACTGGTCCTTTGGCGCAATTAACAGATCCACACAATTACAACATTGTGTAAGGACTTAGTCTAGACAAACACCGATTGAACATTTTAAATGACATCATCCTAGTGGACAAGAAACATATGTAACGTCAGAAAACAAGACAACAACAAAATCATAAAACATTCACCCCGATACCGGCAAAAAGCAAGCTTTACGTAAAGAGGAGCGGCGAAAGAGAATTGACAGCAAATGAAAGCGGCATTAGCTTTGCATTGTGTAACATGTGATGGCGGCCAGCTAGGAAAGGAACGCCGAAAAATGAAAAACGAAGAATTGCATTGAATGAAGGAAAATCAATGAATGAACGGCAAACGCCATAGCGTTCTACACGTATTTTTATTTTCGTTTTACTGTTTTTGTTTTGCTGTCTTTCTTACATTCTGCTTGCAACTTGCTGCTGTCAATGCCATTACATATTCTAACGAAATTCGGAATGTTTGTGCCTGTGAAATACAGCAAGTAACGAACAGTATTAACAAAAAGTTCAAGTTAAAATCAATTGAATTCAGTTAAAATCTAGAATTCCATTAGGTTCAATTGCAAGAGCAATTGACGCAAGCAGTAAATCAGCACCGCCGCTAAAAGGACATTTGCAATAACTTATTATTACAAATTTATTGAAATTTCGATTATTACACATTATGGGCATCACTGAGACTGCAAATAATAGCACTAACACTTGTTCGAAAATCAATTTGCAACTTTTTCAAGATATATTTGAACACATAGAACCGGAAGTGGAAATCGATGCATTCGAGGTAAGTGCCCTACTTATATCAAACATACTCTTCATTTACTACCGTCTCAACTGTCACGTCAGATTTTGTGCGACTATCAGCCTTAAAATTGCTTTTAATGCTTTGCTCGCAAATGGTTTTTGCTTAAAGTCGTAAATTTGCCGGCTTTTCAGGAATAACACACATTCTTATATTAAATAAAAGGGTGTGGTGTAGCTGTACACTTCAGAAGAAGTTTCTTTGCAATACACAATGTTTAAAAGAAAATAAAAAATTTTTATCAACAAACAAAAACAAATTACAGTCTCTTGGTGCAAAGGCGTGCACGATATTGAGCAACAGCCAAAGAATTACGGTATACCAAGTGACGTTCAGCATTTTGAAGGCACCCAATTGCACACCACAAATATTAAAGCAATCGAATAGCTGTATTCAGTTTCATAATTTATTGAAAATTTATAATTTAATGAAAGCTGAACTCTTTTGTAAAGCTAAGTTAATTATTTCAATAGCTATTACACCTCATAGCAGGCCTTGACCTCAGCGATCCTGAAGCGTTTGTCTCCCCAATACTTTGCAGCTTAGAGCCTGTTACGAATTCATAGTGTTGTGGCATCGTTCAACCCCTGGTCAGTCAAACGCGGCTCCAGCTTCATTCACTTCTGCGATAATGGGTGTTAGATAGGAATGAAACAATTTACGTTGTGGTTCCAACTAATGGGTACGAGCTATTTTATATTGGAAACAACTGTCTATGTCGACACCACCATACATTTCAAACAGCTCCTGCTTCCAGCAGAAGCGGCATGCCCCATCATTGCACAAATTTCTTCATCTCGAAAACAACCAGTGCATGTTAATTGCTTGCACGTGTAATTAATTTGCTGCTCGAGCTTGCGCTGACAAATTTCTTAACCATGTCGAACTTGAAAATTTCCATTAACCATGAACTGATTCTTCTTGTCTGGAATAATATTACGTTCACATAAAGTACTTGATCTCTTTCTTATTACTTGCTAGATCAATTTTCTGTGCTTCTACAGGAAGAATATGCGCCACTAAACTCGGGTTTACTTCGATCTACGATATCCTAAAGTAAAAATGAGAGCCATTTGTTTCAAACCAGTAGCACAAATTATTTTCTTCATTATTAATTGGCAATAACAATCATAGGATAAGGTATCACCTTGTATTCTCCACTGTTTGCAGTCGAAAGACTAAATAGGTTCAGTCCCAACCTTCACACCACATTGGCGCTTTTCACTGTTTTTAGTGCGCCTTATTAGTTTTTCCATGATACCGAAGGCAGACACCATGGCGTATGAGCTATCTGTATTCGGATAGCAAAAAGCAGCCTTTAAATGCACAAATAGCTGATGTTTGTCGAAACTTTTCTCTTGGGGGTTTCTTATAAGCATTTAGGCTTACACAAGGCAAATAACAATATTTTATAAGCAATGTTTAGGACGCTTTTGTACTGATTATTGGCGCAATTTGTGGCAGCCACCAGCTCCAATCACTCGGCCTTCTTTCATGTCACCAAAATGTTCAGTGTAAGATATGCTGTATATAATTTATTAACACCTCGCTATCAGCTTTATATGGCTCTAATGTTAGGCCATCATATCCTGCTCGCTTTTTGGACATAAGCCATTTAATGGCAACAGCCCCTTCCTCACGTTCAGTTAATGGAACCAGCATGGTATTTAATCTGATTGTGGCACTCAGCTTTATGTTTCATTGTCGAAATTATCAGCGTTATCGCCATTCAGAATGTTACTGTAATAGGACTTCTACAAGGAAGAACTCTTGACATCCGCTTCTTTACCTTCCTGGATGTTGCAAAACGAACCCTGGGAACTGCACCAACATTCAGAGTAACAAAGAATATACTTTATGTCTTGAGAGACGGCGTTAGCCTTGGTAGCTGCTCCATGGAGCAACTAATAGCATAGTGAAACCACCATTCCAAATCAAATCAGTAAAAAAATTTAAATTGGAAACATGTAAAATTTTTCATTCAATTTATAAAGTTATTTAAATTTATATGCCAGCTGAGTTTACAGTTTACAACCCAATGCACTGAATATCCGTCATGATTATTTTATAACGTTTTAATTATACTTTGTTTTAATTTTATATGCACAACGCAATCGTTAAGGGTTTAAATGTTTGCTCGAAACTAAACGTTTGTTTTTGTATTTTTCCGCAATTAAGGTGGCGCCTGGCTCAGGGCGCGGCGATAATTATACGGCGACATTATATCGTATTCATTTGAGAGGGCAACGCAAGTGTGCAACAGATGGCAAAAAACAAAAATGGGAACAGAATTTAATATGCAAGCGTTTACCAGAAAATCTGCAGCGTCGTGAAGCATACAAAAGTGATAAGCTGTTTAGGTATGTACATCATTAAGCTAAATTTAAGGAAAATGTTTACAGCTCGTTTTTTATTAATTTATGCTTTGCTAGGCATAATCAAAGCAAATAAGCATAATTGCATAACCTGTTAACTGCGCCATTTTTTCCATAGGCTAAACAGCGTTAAAAAGAATGCTGCATAGTTTCAGGCGTGAAATTTCACTAGCTCGCCATTACAACGTGTTACAAGATTCACCCTCAGCAATTACGCATCACAAGTCTTTTCTTTTTTTTTCAGCTCGTAATTCCACTGAATGCGCCACTAGTGGTGGTAAAGGTGATATATCCCGCTCATTATTTTCTGTTCGANGTCTTATAAAACCTAATGCATTCAAGGAGTATTCGGCGTTGCTCTGCTGCGACTACATGCACTCATGTAAGCATCAAATGGCAGGAGCTGCAATATGACCAAGCCGAAGCAGCCGCTTAGTGTTTATCAATGTTGAACTCGTACAGCTCGTAATTGCACTGAATGCGCCACTAGTGGTGGTAAAGGTGATATATCCCGCTCATTATTTTCTGTTCGATAAGAACCAACGGACACTAATCGGATCTAGAAGACGTTCATGTTTCAGCACCGTATTGAAGGACAAGCATAATAACCATGTTGACTATGTAAATGCTGGTTTTCATTTTCCGAGAGAGGCTCTTTTTACCATTTGCTAACACAGCCCTTAACACCCTTAACATGTGCGTGCAAGTTTGATCCTACGTTTGATTTCAAAGCTGATATTTTTGTGGCATTTTGTGGTTTACGCTCATGTCCTGGTAGGCAAAATGCTTAATTACCCCGAAGTTGAATTTTTCCTTTTCAACCAATCTCCAATATCAAAAAATGTACTCTTGGTCTTGCTCGGCCAAATACGAAAATTCAACACATTTCCCGCGGATCTCGATAATGGGGTCGCACCAACCATTTATTCGGAGCAATATTCTACCAATTGTCGACATACGCAAGAGGCATTTCGCTCTAATTGAAGATGTTACCATTGTATTTCCAAGCAGCAGAACCGAGAGTTCCATTCAATTCAAATAGTCGCAAGGTAACCAATAATCCTGTCTGCAGCTCCGTTTGGCAACAAAAGGATCGATCAGTTCATCTTCTACCTTCACTTTTAGTCAGTCACTCACGCCAAACACAGTTCTGATTGCGTTTAAATAATGCGTATGCCCAGAATCAAAAGTGTTTTTGAAATAAATCAAAACTTGATATGTGTCGATTTATTCCTCGTTAGCCTTCTCCCAGATTTAGCACAGCTTTGAGATCTTGTCGATGGAATATTTGCCAAACGCAAAAAAACATTTCAAATATTTGTTATTACTAACAATTTTGAAACTCACTTTTTTGTAGAAATGAAGTGGAGTTTTATACAAGAATCATACCAGAATTGCTGAAGTTTCAGGCGACAAAAACCGAGGAGAAGTTTACCGCTATACCGAAAGTCTACTATGCGCGTTCGGATTTACTCATCATGGGTGAGCGATGCCTGCTCCACTTTAACTAACCTCTATGAATATTCTTTAACTTCATTACAGAGGATCTACGCATACGCGGTTTTCAAATGCCCGATCGTAAGAAAGGCTTGACTGTGGAGGAAACAAAGGCTGTATTAATACAAGTCGCTAGATTTCATGCACTATCGCTGGCATACAAATTTGAAAACTCACGGCAATTTGAACTACTTAAAAATTTAACAACTGAAGGATTGTTCTGTGCTGCCAATGAGAGTTGGTACAAGAATTACTACGAACGTTTGACAAAGAACGCCATTAAAATGGTAGCCATGCCCAGTTGTTTATATTCTTCAGACTTTAGTGTAATTATCTATTTTAATAGGTATCGGATGTATTGCCGGAAGACTCGAAGTATTTGAGCGCACTGAAAGAATTTGCCGAAAGCTCATCATTTTTTTCGCGTATGGTGAATTTAGTGAGCAGCGAGTCAGACTTATCCGCTATTTGTCATGGTGACTGTTGGGCAAATAACTTTTTGTACCGTTATGATGTTAATGGCACTACGGCTGGCAAAGTTGTAGAGGTAAATATTACATTTGCATTCCGCTAATTCTTGGCTAATGTTGAAAGTGTTCTACATATGCATATGCATAGGTTTGCTTGGTGGATTTCCAGCTAATACGTTATAGCTCAATAGCTTTGGACATTGCAAATTTATTATTTTGCTGTACAACAAAAGTGATGCGCGACGAGCATTTGGATGAATTTATCAAAATTTACACCAGCGAGCTGTTTAGGGTGCTTAAAGCATTATGTACACATCTACCTGAACACTGTAATACACTGGATAAGTTTGAAAAGCTGTAAGTTTGGCAGTGCCACGTTTGTAATTGTCAACCGATATAATATTTATAATTTAATTAACAGCTTCGCAGCAGAGCTGAAGACATACGGCCGATTCGCTTTGGGATTGGCGTTAGACATTATACCAATTAGCACATGCAGCTCAGAGGATGCGCCTGATTTATATATATCACGCAACGAAGAGAGCAATGACATTGGCGCCCCTGAATTAAATTTTCCGCCAAATGATTTGTGTCGCCAGAAAATGTCCGAAATAGTTATAGATTTAGTTGATGGTGAGATGCTCTAAGGAAAGCTGTTATGCGTTAATAGAGCTAGTGAGCAGTACCAGACAGTTGAATAATACGCTGACATACACTTATACATAATAACATAAACTAGTCATGCGTTAAGCTAGCTTTTACTGTAGTCTACTATTGTTTTATATGCGAAATTGAAGTAAATGACGAACGACGTAAAACAAACAAGAATGTTATTTTTCTGTACGTATGATTTGTACCTAATGAACTTCGCCATATATGTACACACTAAAAAGCAAGGATAAACTTACTCCACGCGATTTATGTATGCATGGAATGTAGAAAAACTTACATCCACTACTTTAAAGTAATTTAGCTTTATACTGACAGTGGGTGTTGTTCTTCATGCTGTTGGTCTGATCGCAAATGAAAATGAAATGGAGGCAATTGCAGCACTGAGATAAATCAACGACTTGACGGACAATTATAGTTTCCTATGTAATTGTAAACACTCTAGCATAAGCCTTTGAATACCGCTCATTTTTTCGACAAAGTAAAGTATTGCACCAATCTGAGTGTTCCTTACGAAGAATAAAGTGCGAGGCACTCGTAGAGAACAAACTCCAGTCTTTAGCTTTAAACATAATCTATAATAGGCCGCTGTGTTCTTGTTATAACTCGTACTGCAATGATGATGCTGCACATACTAGCCTGCAAGAGTTATGTAGTTTGCATTACCTTCGCCACATTGTCCGAACTAAAATACTCGCTATGCTTGAAAAGTTGGACACTCATTTTAGAATAGGCAGAGCGATTATATACGGATAGACATCTGCTAATATGGTTGTGGTCCAGTGCAGAATTAGTTCTTTGCAGTTTATCTACGTCTTCCTTCTTACCCTCTGCCCTGGAACCCAACAAACTTATTAATATCCCTTTAAAGCGCTACTACACCAATGTGACAGACGATTTTAGATTGTGTCTGCAACATCGTTGATATGAAGATTTTGAGTTCTACTTGGTTGTCGTTGATATGTTAAGACAAAAATGCGTCAAATAGCGAAGATCTTGGCTTGGTGTCCGGGAGTCTGTGGGTGCCTTAGCTTCGACCCAGGAACCAACCAATATGAAGCAGATGCTGCTAGCCTTCACAATCCTATGGGAAAAGTTTGTTCATAAACAGCAGTACATGGCTCTCACACCTTAGCTAGAAAGCCTTGCCGTAGTTTATGAACAGTCGATACCCAGATAGGATGCGAAGTAGTTTTTGTACCGACCACCTAGGACATGAATATCCAGCCGATTAAAAAAATAATACGGCTGTACTGAAAATATTTTCTAATCAATCATATATTTGTAATAAAGTAAAAATTGGTATTTGTAAGGATTGATAATACCAACATAGTTTCAATAATCGGCCTTCGCCGTCCAGCTGGACTTGCTTGTGTTCACATTTTTGTCACAACTATTACGTAGAAAACGCAGACCGGCCTCTATTGAATGCTCTAATTCAATATTAGTTCTTGATTTTTTGCTAGGCGGTGCCATGGAATAATCTACCTCTGTTGGCGGTGGTATACAAACGCCTTGATGAGTAGCAGTTGACTTGAAATCTTCGTTTGCATCGTTTTCATAGTTACGCCGTTGAAATTGTTTTTTGGTGCTTTGGAAAGTTGAAAATATATTGGCTGGAACCGGTGGTGGCGGCATTCTACGTGTATCAAAATGATTGGACGCGATAGGATACTGCACAGTCACTGGTGTGTGTGGGAAATTAGCGAAATTGGTTCTTATCTGTGGGTTATTTGCGAAATCATTAACTGGGGCAAAATCTGGATTACGTTCAGCACGTTTGCGTTCATTCCATTCTTCTTGTGACATTGGTATGCGCTCAGGTTTGTATTGCCATACCGTTTCATTCGCTTCAAATTTTTCTTCAGGCCGGCGTACACCATCTTTGGAATAATCCCAGGGGCGTACGTGCTCGGCTCTTTCCTTTTCACGCTCCATCTCTAGTTTCTCTTGTTTGCGTTTCAATTTTTCTGCGCGTTTAATTGCCTTACGTTCTTCTTTTGACAGTTTTTCATTTTCCTTCGGTTCGGTTTGAACATCTTTTTCCAGCGGTGGCAGACCCAAACGTGCCCTCTGCCTGTTTTTTGCAGCCAACACGCGTTCAGCTATAATTTTTTCACGCTGTGCTCGCAATGCATCGCGTTGTTTTTGTTCGGCTAAAGTTCGGAGACGTGCTTCCTCAAGTTCTTTCTGCTGTTTGCGACGCTCCTCTTCATCAGTTGAAAAAGCATAGTAACCAACACCATGTTGACGTGCCTCATCGAAGAAAACATCCTGGTAGTGCACATCTTTTTTATCGAGATTTTCGATTTCTTTACGCTCCCAATTAGCACGTTGTTCATCAAGTTTAGATATTAAGGAACACCCATCACTGTATATAGATTCAGTTGGACAAGGACCAATGGATGCATTGTCATCGCCATCATCATTATTAGAAATGTTTGATGATTTGTTATCGGGCAACCAGTTGGCTTTATTTTGATCGATTCTTTCAGGCATGCTTGCAGCCAACTCAGCATCGCGCTTTTTAGCTGACTCGAGATCTTTGCGTAAGCACTTTCGCGTGCGTCCTAAGCAATCTGTATACTCAACCCAATCATCAGCATCATCATCTCTATTTTCCGCTCGGTAATGCTCATTACTGATGTTGGATACATCGCTATCGCTATCGCTTTCACTGTCGCTACTCTTGTAAGTATTTTCGCTGGCTAATGGCACATCTATGCGTTCTTCTTGCTGCTTACGATTAAACAACACCAGGCAATTGTCATCGGAATTTAATTTGCCGCCGGTGCGACTCATGCGTTCATAATATTTGCTCTTTGCTTCAAGCACGCGACGGGACTTCTCCAGCA
>JXPQ01004121.1:81212-93875 GCA_001014675.1 Ephydra gracilis
AAAATTGAAGAATGCAAGCGTTAAGGGAAAATAAATTTTCACAAAACAGTGGTGGAGAACAACGAATTATTAGCAGCACACATGATCAGAACGATTTAGTGAAACGACAAAATGAGCCCGTAAATGTGTATTGTCGATTGCGTCCATTGCAATGCGAGCCAGATTTAACTTGTGCCCAAGTGATTAATTCAAGAACGCTTGTTTTGAAGCCTCCAGATCAAGCGGTTATGGGAAAATCTACGGTACAACGCGGTATGCAGTATATATTTAAGCATATTTTTGAAGCGGATGCCAAACAGCGTGAAGTGTTCAATGCAGTGGCAGAGCCATTAGTTGAAAATCTGCTACAGGGACGTAATAGCTTACTATTTACATACGGAGTGACAGGCAGTGGAAAAACTTTCACCATGACAGGCGATGGCCGACAACCAGGAATCCTGCCTCGCTGTCTAGGTCTACTCTTTCGGGCAATTAACGATTATCAAGCACCGAAACATGTTTTCAAGCCAGACAAACTTAATGGCTTTGAGATATTGTCAGATGCTGATGCTCTGCTTGAGCGACAAGCTGAAATGCACCAACGTTTCGAAAGTGGAAGCGGCAAACGTCGCAAGGATTACGACCCAGAACTGGCATCACAGTCGATATGCGAGGCAACTATGCCATTATGTGGGGTAGAAGAGGACAACATGTATGCAGTTTTTGTAACATATGTGGAGGTGTATAACAACAGTGTTTACGATCTGCTCGATACGAATAGCAAGAACTTGCAGTGTAAAATCGTGCGCGAAGATATAAACCACAATATGTTTGTTCATGGTGTTACTGAAATAGAGGTAAAGAGTGTTGAAGAGGCGCTGGATGCGTTTTACATGGGTCAGCGGCGAAAACGTATGGCGCATACCGCGTTGAATGCAGAATCTAGCCGTAGCCACTCAGTTTTCACTATAAGGCTAGTGCAAGCGCCAACTGATTGCCAAGGCGAAGAAGTTATACAAGATAAACGTTGTATAACTGTCTCTCAGTTGTCGTTGGTTGATTTGGCAGGCAGTGAACGTTCATCGCGCACCAAAAATACGGGCGTACGCTTGCGTGAAGCCGGTAACATAAATAACTCACTGATGACATTGCGTACTTGCCTGGAGTATTTACGTGAAAACCAACAAGTACCTATGGGTGGTACGCTGAAGAAAATACCATATCGTGACGCTAAAATCACGCATTTATTTAAGAATTACTTTGAGGGTGAGGGACAAGTGTCAATGATTGTTTGCATAAATCCTCGCGTAGAGGATTATGACGAAAACAGTCAAGTGCTTAAATTTGCCGAAATGGCACAAGAGGTGCAAGTTACACGACCAGTCAGCAACTATAAACAGGACATAGGGCTTACACCGGGACGACGCAAAGCCAACAAAATACTGAAAATAGCACAAAGAAATATAGGCCATGACGACGGCAACGGTAAACTAGATGTTGATGTTGGTATTGTGTACTCTTTTGATCCGGGTTTTCCGGAGTATAATATTGATAGTCCAGAGTGCGAGACCATAATATGCAATCTCATGGAGTATCTAGCGCTGCGCATAGAGAAACGCAAACTGTTGTGTTCCAACTTGTGCAATCGGTTTGATAGCTTCCGCACGCAGTTAATGGATATGGAAAAGGAAAATCTAAGCTTACGCACAGAATTGGCCTCAATGAAAGCCGTCCACAAGCTAGAGCGTGATCGTATGCAGATGTTGGAAAATAAAATACGCTTGCAAGAGAGCTCATTGAGTGTGCTGAATACTAAGTTGGCAAATCGTGAGCGACAAATTGACGATTTGACACGTAAATTGAATGCGAAGCAAAAGATGCTCTCACAGAAGGAGCAAGAAAGTGAAAAGCAAAAGAAGAAATTTACACAAAAGCTTGCTGTTGAGGTGAACAAAAATCATAAAGAACTCGAGACGCGCTTGCGCGAGCAACGTGCCAAACTGGAAGACGATTTGCGCTTGCAAGACGAGAAGTTACGGCTCGTAGCGAATATTATACATGCCAATGAGATACCAAATATTTTAAGTGCTGGAACACGCACCAAAAGTGTTGAAAATCTAAGCAACGAGCCGAAAAAACAAGTGAATGCCGCAACGTACACGACAGCAAGCAGTCGTCGTGATGTATATGCTACGCCACATCACAACAGGCGTGTGGTAGCTTCAAATATACGGCATAGGCGTTCTAGGTCAACTGATGAGAAGTGGATTGAGCATCGTGCGCCAAATCCAGTGCCTTTAGGCACAATATTACAACCATATCTCAAAAATCGAAAATCCGTAACGAAACTGCCGGAAATGAAAGATTTAACGGACAATCGCGCAGCAAAATATTGTTTAATATCACAGGATGCTGACACTGAGGGAGAAGTAGAAACAAAACTATACAAAGGCAATGTGATACCCACCTGTGGTGGCGGTGCACAGGTTGTGTTCAATGATGTTGAACATTTAAAGCAAACTTCGCCGCTCAGTTCTCCACGACGCAAACGCAAGAGTAACTTGGATGAAGAGCATGCCAACCCAATGACAGTGTCTTCGGACATTCCACCCAGCTCAAAATCGGAAAAATACTTCTAACATTGTTGAATTTTTATTTTATATTTTGACCTTTTTTTTATTATGAACTGGTCACTATCTCCAGTATTCATCTTCAACAAGTTGCCCCTTTATTTTTCACATATACAATATTTTGTATGGAAGAAATATTTTATATTGAAATTAATTTCAAAACCTCAACTACAACGAATCTTATATGAATTGCTTTATTTTTTAATTAATGTACACTTGAATTTCCCTTGCATTTCCTGTACTAGCTCTTTTTTCTAATAAAGTATGTTAATTGAATTATATGTTTTATTTTTATGAGCGTGGAAGATACGGTAAAACTTCACCAGTTGACCGTAAAACATATTACAATTTTTTTTTTTTTTAAATAAAGTATGTTGATTGACTGTTATCCGTTATTGTTATGCGCGTTGCAGAGACTGTAAAACGTCACCTATTTTTCATAAAATGGGAAATATTGGGCTTACGCGACCAAAGTTCGCAATTTGGTATGACAAACAATGCTATAGGTTGACCAACTTCCTAGCTTAACCAGTGAACACTTTGTTTCAAAGAATTCAATGTGCGTATTAGAATCAAAAATATCGAAAGTTGAATATTGCATAATTTATTTGTTGCCAGTACGTTGAAGATAAAGTTTTGGATGCAGTCAGTAATTAAACTCAAGTTACCAGAGATAACAAAAAAGGCAAATTTAGTTGTAGATTTTGAAGCAATTATTGCTAAAATCATATTTAAGGACAATTGTTGAGAATAAACAATATAATGGGCTGAAAAATTCGAAGGCTAACACACAGGTACTATTATTATTAAATGGATATGATTCTTAGCTACGCCTAACCTCCAAAAAACTCGAGTACAAGGTCTACAGCTGCCTGACGGCTAGTTTGTGGCATAGATAATTTTGAGTCAAGCAACTTTTGTTAGTTTGAAAGAAATGGTTAAAAAAGAATTTCGTTTCTCATTAAAGAATTGTTTTTCGGTGAAAAAAAAAAATACTGTTGAAACCAGGACTTGGCTTGATAAATATTATTCGAACCTTCCGCCAGGAAAATCGACCACTGAGAAGTGGTTCTCTAAGTTTAAACGAGGCAAAATGAGCACTGGGAATGATACACGCAGTGGATGCCCCATAGGCGCTGTTACAGTCGAAATCATCAAAATAGTCTTAACAATAATTTTGAACCAGCTCTAAATGTATACTGGCCATATCGTGCACGAATATTTGTGAATGTGAAAGCTTTATTTAAAGTGGGTGTCGCGAGAGCTGACAATCGCCCAAAGACAACAACGAATTTATGATCTTGAGCAGTATTTCAAGCTGTTCAACATAAATAAAATCGAATTTATACGTCGATAACGACATTGGATGTCATGTGAGTGGACTGCACGTGGTGAATCAACTGCAAATGTGCAAAGACGCAATAGTTAGTCATAGATTAACTTGAAAAGGGAAAAACCATCAATAGCTACAACTACATATGCGTTATTGGAGCTTTCAAATGCGAAACCCCAGAAAAACGACCCCGTTTTCATCATGATAATGCACGGTGTCACAAATCAGTGAAAACAAAAGTTCCATGCATTGGGTGCAAATTGGTTCCGCATCCACTGTCACCCAGTAACCTTTCCTTTTCTTTTTCGAGGCCTCAAGAAAAAGCATGTTGGAAAGCATTTTAGCGCCTATGAACACGTAATTGCCGAAAATGAGGTCTATTTTGAAGCTAAACATAAATCGTACTATAAAAATGGTATCGAAAAATTATTGAACCGCAATAATCGCTGTATTGAAACATCAAAACATTTTTTTTTTCCTATGCCCAAATCATATGCAATAAATAATTATTTGTTTTTTTAAATTTAAATGGAAAATTTGAATCTATGAATCATGTTTAAATTTTATGAACACTGAAGCGTTAAAATAGTGAATTGAAAATATCCAATATATTTTCAGAACTTTCCTTTTTTTATTTTTTTCATTGAACACAACCAACACGAATAGTTTTTGTTGGCTCTTGAAGTGATCAAGGAGGAAGCAAAACTATTTGCTTACAACATTTTTGATTGCCATACTCGGATTTCTGCTAGCGCATCTTTCGACGAGAGTACAGGAGCACCTGATTGAGTTTCGAAGTGCTTTCGGTCCTTTCGGTATTAAAAATTAAAAATCTCGTGCTTAATAATATTCGCTTTTAATTATCAACTTGCTTATTATTCAAAATCATGTTTCGGTACTATTTCGTCCTATTAGAAATTTTGAATATTTCAAATAATATTTGACTCAGAAATATAACTTGTTTCTTAGGTTCTTAGGTCCAAATCAGTCAATAGGTGCGGTTACCTTCCATAGGCAATTTCATTTTGGTTTCACTCAACTGAAATTGATAGCCAGTGGTTTCATAAAAATTGACATTATTTAGACATTCCAGAATGGCATTTAAGCAAATGTTTCAATTAAGATATTCAAGCACGTCCGTAGATTTTTTCTCTGCGCGTACTAAAATACATTTCAAAGTGAATGAGTGANGCGTACTAAAATTCATTTCAAAGTGAATGAGTGAGTCAGGGAAATTGTGTGGTCAATATTGAATAGAGACATCAGTTCTTCTTAATTATTATTGGAAAATTAATAAGTCTGGAAAATTCTTACAGCGCAAAAGTTGCAGCAGCAAACGTCGCCAACAGCCACCGATTCATTTGCTAAATGCATACCCACAGCAGTTTCATCATCAACCATCTCCGACTTGACCATATCCACAATGTCGTCTAACTCGAATTCTTCCTCATTGCCACCAACATCTCAGAATCATCAGCGGCACCACAATAACATCGCACTGCAGCAGCTGAATGAGTCCAGTTTCGTTATAGCTGGGAAATCGCTTGAATTGCGCCCGTCATTGGAGAAGCAAACACGTCATTTGCCCTCGCCACTTAGGAAACGTCACTCCAGCGGCAATACTGCTATTAATACAGTTATGAATCCAACGCAACCACCACGTTACGGTCTCGTCTCCAATGATTATCAAGCAGATAATCTCAATGCAAGTACTGCAGCATCACATAATCCATACCTGATTACACGTGGCGCTGGTAGTGGTCGCGAATCAAAGAGTACTGTCTTAAGCGAGGAATTCGATGAAATACTTACAATAACCACAACAACCGACACTGATAAGCCGACTGATAACGACTTAGTCATCTTGGATTTTCCCGATGTTGATGATCGTCAGTCGTCGGCCAATTTTGCGAATCTTCTGAAAGCACCACAACCGCCTGCCGCAAAGACTTCGCTTATAAATCGTTTTCTGCGCAATGTCACGCAAAAGAAATTATTGGAAACATCGTTACGCAAGAACAATTTTTTTGCGCAAAAGTTACAGCAAGAAAAACGCGGTGGCAGTCAAATAGCTGGTCAATTGTATGTGCCTGGAGCAAAGCCCAAGAATTACGAGCTGATTGACGATTTGAATGCGGAGATCGCAATGGAAATCGAAATGAGCGCAGCTAATTCACCGCGGCGTGAGTTGGCACATATTGTGGATAATGATTTGGGAGCCGACGGCGTGATGGCTACGCGTTTCGAACTTGGCATTGGAGAAATCTCTGTAGACATCTTCAGTGGCAAAACTGTGCCAATTCTGCGGGAAGCAAGCGAACAATTAATAAAGGTATGTGTGTGTGTGTGTGTAATTATTTGCTAAAAAGAAATCTGAGATAAATCCTCTAGCCACAGATGAGCGGCGCCTTGTTTAATATATTCACTATTTTCAACGTTACATTTCAGGTATTCAAGCTGTACACCGGGTATACTCACGAGGGTTACATGATACCAGTGTTGGTGTTCCTATCAAATAAAGCACTCTATGTTACGGACTTGGTACGCAATCGTTTATGCACAAAGTTTGTTCTGGCTTATGTGGATCTGGATGTGATACTGGTAAGCCTCGCTAGACTCATATAATTCAGCAAACACAGAAATTAATTTGGGTTTCTTTGGTGCTAAGCAGATGGGCCCCTTTGGTAACACTGTCTTGCTAAGTAATAGTGCGCGTGATATGCAGCAGGTCTTACTAGCTGGTGGACCTTATCCAGCTGATGCTTTGGTTGCAAACCTGGAGTTATGTGCACGTCGTAGTGGCGCCAAACTGCCTGCAGTGGGTCAGCTAACATTCGAACATTTGGCACCCTTGCAAGCATTTGTACGTACAAAATGTTGCATCGAGCACAACGACAATTGGATGTATTATGCCGTAGTAAATGTGCCCGCAACAGCCTTGGGGCAGGAGCAACCTGATCCCAATGATTATGCCAACCATGAGCCTTTGGGACCGCATATCAAGGGCTTCCTAATGCATCGGCGTATCAAGCAGAATGCTAGCATTACTCAGTCCAATAAACAAAGCTGGAATGCAGGCTACTTTCTGCTCAAGTAAGCATGCGTACAAATAATCATAACTAGTTCGAGTAATTATAACAATTGTTTTTGCGTGCTATATTCAGAGCTGGCGTCTTGTATATGTTTACCGACTCGACACAAAAGATACCCAGCTGGGCTGTAGCATTGGCGGAATGCCAAGGTGCTCGCCGCGCTGTTAAAACTGCACGCCCACATTGCTTCGAGATTTTACTTAAGACTCAAGTGCTGCAATTGGCCGCGCCTGATGAGTACGTGGCCTCAGAATGGCTGCAGGCCTTGTTGCAGTCTGCTAGTGGCGTAAGTTTATTACATAATTTTACATTGATAAACAGCATTGCCTAAACGTTTTTTTTTGTTTTTTTGTTTTTTTTGTTTTTTTTTTTTGCAGTTATTTGAAATGCAGGAGAAGCACAAAACTTTGGGCTGTACTCTAGTTGTTACCAAAAATCATATAATAACATTACGGGAGGATTTCAGCGCTCCATTGCGTCAAATTGACAATTCAAAAGCAGAAAACCACAAAATGGAACAAAACTGTGATGATGGTTTGGCTATCATCCAAGACAATATGAGCATAGTGAGTATTTCATTTAAAGAATGCAATTATTATGATGTAGCAACTGTTATGCCAAGACGTGTAAGAAGCTAAAGGCAATTGCGCTCTCTATAGCCTCTACTTGGTTATATGACTGCAAAACAGTCCAATGACACTTGCAATAAAATGTCTTATATAAAAAGAATCTATTGTGTGCATGGTTAAGCATATAAGGAGAGAGAATACATGTAATGTAATACAGTGTATTGTATACCATAAATACAAAATATCAAGATAACTCTGTTGGACAGAACGGCCAAAATCGTAATGACACCCATGCTATTCTCATATTTATATTAGCTGTGGGCGTGAAACGATTATTCGAATTTATTAGCTGTTCCTTAAGAAGGCTAGTAGTGAAGAGAATAGTTCATTTAACATGAACTGAGTGTATCGAGCGTTAGCCTGCTGAAGCTTTGCGGTTGTTAGTCGTAATAAATAGAAAAAAAAAAACAATTTATTTATTTTATTAATCTAGGCACGCTGACCTTTAAATTCCAATAAAATTCATACCCACGTATATATATGTTGTTTTTTGACAGACTTTAATAATTCTTGCTTTGCCAAAGACGGACAGGGATTATTAATATTAGTCTCTATATGATTATCGATTTGCCTGAATTAAAATATACCATGTTGAGAAACGACTGAAAAGCATAATCTAACGTTTGACTTCAGCAAAATTTTGCATTTCTACCTTGATAATGGGCATGCATAATAGTCAGGAATCAATAAAAAGCGAAAGCTTCATGTATCATGTGATTTTAATTTTTTCACTTTGAATTTAAAGATAATAATTAACCGTGTAGACGCAACGTTGACTCGTTTAGCAGAGAAAGGTAGTGAACTCAAAATCAATTGAATTTATGTATAGGCATTAATATAAATAGTTATACAGATAATAATTTTTGTACGAAAAATATTTGAAATGAATTAATTATTCCAAAATTCAGCCGAGCTCCGTTATGAGTACACCGACGCGTGTTAGTCTTACTGCGGCTACTAATATACAACAGTCATGCTCATCGCTTAATTCGACGCCAACAAAACACTCGCAATTATCACGTTCTTCAGCGAATACAACACAATCAATAACAAACGCCTCCTCTTACCAAGCCAAACAAACGATGAAATCAGTATTGAGTCAGCATTCCCGCACTTATAAGGAGAGCTCTAATAATATGAGCAGCGTGTATGGCAAAAATTCGGGCTTGGAGATACTCACATGCGCAAATATTAAGGAAATGACTGGCATCAAAATATCGTCGCATAATGAAACTTGGTGGTGTATTTTGGAATTCGCCTGTCAGGAAGCACCGCTAGATTGCAGTGATGACTTAGTATTGTTCTTTGCGACCAGCACGGAAATGCAGCGTTTTCTGCGTTTGCTGGAGCAGCTGTGGCAGGCGAAGAATGTAAGGAACTGTCCTTCGCCAAAACCCTATTAGTTTATTGTTTGCTGTTTTGCTTTTCAGAATGATCTCTTTCCCATCAACATTTTGGATGAGGATGACTATATTGCAGAGCAATGTACGCTGCTTTATATGAATATAAAACGTGCGTGGGAGCCACTACTGAGCGCTGCTCTGGGCTATCCATTGTAAGGTTTATTTCTTAGGTAATTCACTTGAATGAAAACTTCGATTGCCTTGGACAAGCTTATTGAAATTTATTATAATTATACACGTGTACTAATGTTTACATATTTATAACAAAGTATATCAATACTATTTATATTTTTCCTTTTTTCTATATATTTTGCTAAGCAATTATTAGCTGTACCACATAGATTTATAAAGCATCTTTGCATAATTTTGATAGAGCTATGCAGTTGTGCGTGTGTGGTACTTATGCACTGCAATTTCTCAAGCTAGTCTTCATATATAACCTCAATACTTATAGCCTATCTAAGCTATTAATCTACGGCAAATAAATACTCTAGTGCGTATTCTTCTTAAGGTTGACAAAGCAACAAAGGCTATTGGTATGTTATGGCATATCTGCTCTTACTATTGTTGTTATTGTGACAATACTCACTTTTACTCGTGCTCTATTATATTGATATGCAAATTAATTTGATTTCATTACAATATTGTGTATGACAGCTTTAAATATAAAAGTATACAGATGCTACAAGTTCAGCAAAGCGAGATATTTATTGCTTATATCATAGAGCTTTTGCTAATTTGTTGAAAGAGCATAGAAAACACGAGCGCACAGGACAGCCAATATACCAAATAATAAATGTTGCTTTATATCTGCTGTATCATATACGAGGGTTCAAACTAAGTTTATTGGTACAATCGAGTGCTTACTTTAATTAATTACTGTATATGCATATATTTGTATTATTATTAAATTATTTTTAATTTGTGATATTAAATTAATTAGCTTTCTGTGATGAATATGCAATGCTAACCGCAACACCGAAAGCGCCAAAATGAAAGGTATTTCGCGTAAGCAATAATTAGTTACAAGTCATTAGAATTGAAATTGGCTACTCCACATTGCATTCGTCGAGTAACTGTACTGCTGGACATTTCTTGCCGAATGCAGTGTGTTCTACATTAGAAAGTTATGAAGCAGCGAAGCGCTTGAATGCAAACGGAGCGCGTGAAGTAAAATATTTTGTTTCTACTTCAAATAATGTAAACTTAACTGTTATGGCCTATGCGAATGTATTCAACGAACGCATCATTTCTTGCTTATGGTTAATCACTGAAATTACATAGCAAATAATTACAAAACCGTGATGCTTCATTATCACGATATCTTGCACGGTTAACTTTGCATATACATCACGTAAATCGTAAACATGTTATTATTGAAATATATATATAAACAAAATTATTGTGATTACATTGATATTTTATAACTTAAAATTATTTAATTTACATAATCGTTAAATTGATTTTGTTTTTCAATTAAATCGTTTCCACATGTAGAAATCGCACAAAGTTTATTTATCTTTGTATATGTATACATATTTTTTGTTGGCTTTATGTTCGCAAAAGTGTCGGACGCAAATTAAATATTTAATCCAAAAAAAGAAAAAAAAACATTCAAATTCATTTAAGCTCTAGTTTACTGGTGCATGATGCATCATCAAATGGGCGTAGTTATAGTTTTGTGCAAAATATGTATCATTAAAAAATTTGATTGATCAATGTCTACGTTCGTCTCTGAGGAGGTGATAATTTGTTGTGATTTTTAAAGTGTTATTGGAGTGTTGCGTGAAACCCTAGGCTCAGTTTATAGTGGATAGTGTTTTACTCGCACAAATACGCAAAATACTTGCTTATGAAAAACTCGTAATAAGACTTTTGTTACATCATTTCACTGATAAATGATTTTCTGAAAAAAAATTACAGAAATTTGAATTCGAAGGAACCGACCGAATTTGTTCTTTCAAAGTGAAGTTATAAACTGGGAATATTTTCATACTATTTCTAATTTATTTAACACTGATTAAAAAGTCATATCTGTAATTTTGCTATAATAATGATTGAATATATGTATTTGATATAAAACCTAAATTTGATTTCTCAAAAAATAAACACCGTCCCAACATTTTACATCCNTGCCTTATTTGTAAGCATTTTGCAATCATTGGCTACATTTATTTGAACTGTATCACCGTCCCAATATTTTAAATCCAGTAAAATAGTGTCCAATGTAATCTTAGAGTATAGCACACTTCTGAAATACTACAAAANGAGTATAGCACACTTCTGAAATACTACAAAACTAAGCAGAGTTCCTGAAACTAAAGTTTTTAGTACACCCTGGGTATTGGTCTAGCTAAAATCTTGTTCGAGACGGTGTTGTTATTAAAAGCAACACGGATTAGCATTGCTCTAAAGTCAATATGGTACTGACCTTTCTTGACGAACTCCTTTGTTCCAAGATACGACTGAACTGTACCCGATTAAATGGGTGGCCATTTGAATACCGTCAAGGTTCTTAGGCATTTTGTATTTACCTACAAGACTATTATTCGATTCTGTAAACTTGTATTCACAGTAATTTTTTGAGTTGTAATAATTTCATTTAATAATTTCATTTGTGTGATATTTTCTTTCTTCTTAACTCAAGTGCTTGAAATACAGTATATATATACAATTGCATGTACTGGGCACATAATATTTATGATTAACTAATCCATTGACACAAGAGTTTGAAATTTTGCCAAAAATTTAAAGAATCCCGAACGCGCATTTCTATGAAAGTTAACGAAATGCAAACGTAAGGATAATTTTATTTTTTCATGATATATTAAAAATTGATTTTCGCAAAGCTTTGTTCTATAGATCATTACATTATGTAAAGCTTTTAATGCACGTTCTGTTATGAATGTTTTTTTGACATATTATTTATTTTTTGATTAAAAGTCTTCAAGGTAGTCAACACTTAGCAACATACAATCGAACGCCATTAAATTGCACAAAATGTTGTATTTTAATGGCTAAAAAGCTGAAATTCTAAATTTGGTAATGAAGACAAAAATATGAGCTATTAATCCAATCCCGTGCTTGCCTTGGATTCATAGATGCCAAGATAAGTTGTTTGGAATATGATAATGTATATTTTCCTTAAATTTTTAATTTTAGTTCAGTTCTTACGTTTGTTCATGATATGGAAATGCTATATATATATTGGTCACTTAAGCAGCAAAAAAGAAGATGAGTACAAAATGCGTTTTGTTCCTAATGAGGTTAATTTTTCATGCCAAAGACTAATAAACTTTATGCCAGCATTTAGAAATATTTATCATTTGCCACACACTTTTCAATAAAATTAATTCTGGCTCGTGCTAGGATCACAGAAACGCTACATCTGCAGCTTCGTTTAATTTCATTGTGTCATGCTCACTGTAGTTCTATGTCCTGTTCATCAATCAATTTCAATCCCTGTAAAACGCAATTTGTATATATCTATATAAAAATGATTATTATTTGTCTCTCGCTGGAAATCAGTGCGGCGCACGAAAATTATTTTAAAGGACATACTTCGAAAGCTCTCACGCATTCCATTATAAATATTAT
>JXPQ01004175.1:12115-23743 GCA_001014675.1 Ephydra gracilis
TTAAATTGATATTTTTCAATGAAATTTCAAAATTAAGCGAGAAACTAAGTTATTAAAGCACGTTCCAAAAATGGATATGATTAAATGAAAATCAGAGGTACCATAATTTTGAACAGTAATTATTTTAATTTAAATATAAAGTGAAATAAATATCACTAATGTGGCTTCGATGATAGTCGGAAGTTCCTCCACTACACCTATGTGGTCCGAAAGAAAGCTTTTATGCTGAATTAAATATTATGTCCATTAAAATTTAATGAAATTTTATTATACACCAAACATATATAAAATCAATGTGTTTAACAAAAATAGGCTTGATTGCATGAAAATGGGAGGCACTCAATAATAGTTTCGAAGCTGAAATATTCATAGTAATCATTTGAATTATGCGAAATTCCGGTATTGAGTGAATTATAATGAAAATTTTTACCAAATAGGACATGATTGCATGAAAATTATAAGTTCCTCAAGCATACCTATGTGGTCTCAATGGTGGCTTTAATTCTTAATTATACACAATTATCTTTTTAATTTTATGAAATTTCAGTTTTAAGTGAAAATAAATAAATTCCAAATGTGTATCAATTTGAACGTGATTGCAAGCAAATCATTGCAGTAAAAAAATAACAATAATAATAATAATATGCGTCCAACATAACCATGTTATTTAATGAGAAAGTGCGTCGTAGTGTTCACGTAATACCCAAATTAATTAGAGTAATCGACAGATGGACTTGTGTATATCGCTCAATCAAGGTTTTTTTATTTTTCACAATTCTCTGTTTACATCAGAACTTCAGAAATGATTATTTCTCTGCAGACATAACATTTCAAAAACATAACTTAAGTTTTCAACTTATAGGTATAAAAACACAGTTTTATTTTTTTTAATTTTTAATTTTAAAAACAATAAATGTAAAAGATAATTTTACAGTTTTCATGCGTCCAGCATAATAATACCTTCTTAAAAATAAAGTGGCTCGTAGCGGTCACCCAATATCCAAAATGTAGGAAACCTCTCCACAGTTACAAAAAGGATAACAGCTTTTAACAAGCGCGCATTACTTAATTTTTCTAAATATCGCGAATAAGCACCATTATAATAGCAAGAGCGTTCAAAATTTTAAATTCTGTTTAAATTAAACAATCAATGATGTTAAAACTGACAGAACAGTGAAACTGTGTTTAAGGCAAAAAGCGTTGTGCGACTGGATACTCAACATAAATAGAACACTCGTAGAGTACATACCTCAAACATTAACACAATTCATACTTGCAAATGCAAACAAACAAATTCCAATGCAGTGTTATGCATATAGCCACACAATTAGTATACACGAATAATGCGTTGATACGCAATCACATGGCTGCAATAGACACAGTTGTGCAGCTTGTCTTGTCTGTGTCCGCATTTAATTTGTGTTGTTTGTGTTTTCTTACGCATCTTTCCTTTCGTTAGCCTTACATTTAAAATAGTATATTCCTGGCACACGTTTAGCGGTCCATTTGGTTTTGTGGCCTCAAGAGCATATGCTTTTTCAAAACTGCAATTAAAACTTTAATAATTAAGGTTTTTACACAAAAATATAATTTCACTTAGCCTCCCTTTTGTTTGCGTTTGCATGCCAAACGAAAAGGATACGTTCAAGAAGGATGGTTTAATTTGTTGACCTGTTTATTTGTGTTTAAGTTGCTGTATTTTTTATAGTTTATCTACCTGTGAATTGGTACGTTGGGTTTTTTACACTTCGCCCATTTAATGACAAGTGCATATTGCTTCTGTCCATACCCACAGACCTTTCTCAACAACACCACAGTATTTGATAAATGTATCCCCGTCTATATTCAGAGCGCGTTGAGCAAGGTTTATAGAGTTTATTAGTTGCATAGATGTAATTTGGAACTTGGCTGTAACGCGGTCAAATGCTCGACTAGCTGAATGATGATGAACACTAACAGGTTTAACGTTAAATTGGATACGAGAACGTATACAGATCGCTTATTGGTAGAACCCATTAATTTGATAAAATGGATGAGATTTCAAAAATGTAATAGCTACCCACAGTACATCTTAGAAGTAAAAATATCGGATTCACTTCCAAATAGCTCACAAACACAAAAATATCTCTCCAAAATTTGAAATTTCAATGAATGCTTACAATAAGTGCGATGGAATTTATTCAGAGCTGCACAAATATTTCTATAATCCAGAAAACAACATACGCTATTACGAGGGGACCGGTAATAAATAATCGTCAAGGTAAAAATAAAAAGTTCATAGTTCAAAGGCTTAAAGAGAAAAATAATTTTGTTTATTAATTTTCATTTAAAAATTCAATATAGATACGGAGGGGGCGAAGCAGTGATTAAAGCGGTCAGGAAATCTTTCAAAATTTATTATTGTACGATTACCTTAATTTTAGAAATTACTTCTTCATCGAGGCCAAATACGTTTCCAACGAGCATTCCCTTTAGGTCTGAGAGAACAAAATATTCGCTGGAGGCCAGATTTCTTGAAATTAGTTTATGTGCAAGGAATTCAAGAACATGCAATTTTTCCATGGTTTTCATTGATTTGTGACAAGGTACATTATTCTGATTAATTAGTATCTCCGTTTACTTCAAACAGGAAGTTTTCCGTAGTGTTGTACTTCAAACTCTCCACTAACGCTAGTTTATAGTTGCTGATAGTAGATTTGGGCTTCTCAAGATAATTGCTGAATACAGTACCTTCCACATCCTAAAGTATAGAAGCCGTAAACGCACCAACCGACTGACTGATAGATTAAACACACCAAACCGCAAATACCAACAAAATTCGATGATAGTTTTGTAATCGAAGAAACATTGATGTGAAAAATTGCCATTTCAATTAACAATAATATTATTAAATAATATTTGAGTACATTTTTGGTGCTAACAGCATAAACAGCTTTTGGCCGTCAACTGAATGCATGTCCTTGATGCCCATTTCACCGGGGTTAAACTTTGCATACCACTTCCAAATTGTTGATTTCTCTGGTGCTGGATCCAAGTTATTTTTATCAAGCCAAATCCTGACTTCAACCGTAATTTTTTTATCTAACGAGCAATGCTCTGTTAAGACACAAAATTCTTCTTTTACCTATAAAAACCAACCAAAGCTGCCCGAATCAAAATGCTCTTTCTTTCATACTACCAGATTCATGTTTGCAACTGTTTGCAGGTCTATGAACATTGCATTGGATTCATTGATCCTGATTTGAATTTGTTAAATACTGGCTAATATTCCAGATACCTAAGCTGAACGTAGGTAAAATATACGGTGTCTTTGTCATATCAGTGAAGTGATCAAATACATAATTTAATATAGTATAATTTTTTAGCCAAATGCTATTATTCATCATTTCATCAAGTAACTCCTAATTATCATCAGAAAATCAAGGAAATATCGTAATCTTGATGACATTAATTTCATTCTTAAGTATCAATCGACGAAGCATTCTCTACATAACCCAACTTTTCCGTTTCAACTTTTATATTTTGTATATTTATTGGAATTAATCTAATTGCGTAGATTTTGCTAATTAATTTTAAATTAATGATTCAATTTGTATAAGTTTTCATTGGTTTTGAACGAATATTTATTTCAAAATTTGTGCCGTTTACATGATACCTCTTCCTAATATTTTCATCGTATGCTGCCAACGTCATTTCTTGACTATTAGGATTTTCAAGTCTTAGTATTTATATTTGAATGGACTATGTAATCATATGGCATTGTTTTATTTACATTGCGAAGTAATGCGGCATTGCAAGCATAATGTGCCGGTCGAACTAAAAAATTTTTTCCGGCAGGGATCTTTTCAAACATGTGTTGAATGAAACTGCTTACAACTCATTGCTGCGTTGAATGAGTGAGTAATCATTTATTTATTTTCTTACTTTATGTGTGGTTTTTGTTTGCTTATTTCAAATACCATTTCAGAGAGCAGTTTTTTCAGTTTATACCTTGTCCAATAAACTTTTAGTAGTATTTGCTTGTGGACAACTAGAAACGTTTAATAAGAGCTGCATTTTAGGTATGGCATTGGTAGCGAAAAATGCCGGAGTGTGCAAGAGCCCTTTTACAACGAGTATGAAATAAATTATGGTAGCATTAAAATTGAAAATAGCAACTTAAAGCAGCATATGGGTAGTACGTGTTTTACTTTTACGGCATTGATGCACGCTGAGTGTTACAAATGCTCAAGGGTTAATCCTTTGCGTGTTCCGTAGTTCTTTGTAGGTATTGTTTATGTCATATCGTTTTTATTATTCACATCGCTGATGGTATTGGCAAAGTGTATATTACTTTTGAACGTACCTTTGTTACATCCAGAACCAGTCTGCAGACACCTAGGGAAATGAAAAGCGATATAATCAGCATAACCATAGGAATTGAATAAAATAAGATAAAATTTCAAAATTAAGGGGAAAATTAAAAGATGTAGCAGTGTTTTTAAAATGAACATGATGGAATAGAACTCTGAGGTACCTCCAGTACGAAGTCCCAAAAAAAGCTTTATGCAGAATTATCCACAGTTATCATCTCCGAACGCAAGATGACCTTGATTGAATGAAAATCAGAGATAATTCTGATACACCTTTGTGGTTCCACTAGCAGCCTTGCTGCTTAATCATTTATACGTTACATTAAAATTTTACAGAATTCCAGTATTAAGTGAACAAATATATAGTTAAAATGCGTGAGGGTGAATCATTGAAATCAGACACCTATGTGTGTATATCCACGAAAAGGAATTTCAAAAAACTTGTTTTTTATTTAATAACCAAGCGACGTGTATTATACTGTCGGCCTTAGCCGGCTGTAACCGTTTAACTTGTTTAAATATACTCGTTTTGGATTTCAGTAGAAACATTTCTGCATTTGTGAGCAATAAATGTTAACAAGTTTATGTCATTAGGTAAACTTTTAAACCATTTCGTTTCATTTGTTTGTCTTGTGTTTCTTTAAATGGCTGCATTCAATGAAACTTTAGAGAGTTGTTGGATGTTTAGTAATATACACACCGGAATCATTGATAGAAGGTTACATGTCCTGAATTGCAGTGGGGCATCAAAAAACCATTGTAAATTTGTATTTCCATAACATAGAATGCTTGAGGTAAAAAATTTGCATTTGCCTTTCTAAATTTGGAATGCTTTAAGATTTATAAATTAAAACAAGCTTAAAAAGACAAAGGATGTAAGCGTATGGTTCCATTGATTGATGATCTAAAATTCAACGATGTTTAAAGTTAATTTGTGATCTTTGTATTGTTTTCATTACTTGGTTATAGAATGGTGGTATTACGAGTAAATGAAAAGTGTGTATGTATGAGACATATCATTTTCATCACGAAAAAAGACATGAAACATACGCATACGAAATCCATTTGTCATTCTGTCGTTCTGGTCGTTTTTTTGTGGTTGCATTAACACCACTTTTGATTTTTGGCCGAAAAATCGGCTTGGCCTGGTACACAATAGAATGCTCTCATTACGAATATGGCGTATTCATTTCACATTGCACTGTAATTAGGCAATTGACATTAATGCTTTATCACAACGTTGAAAGTTTTTGGTAAGAATAAATTGTAAGCATGGAATGATCCGATATTTTATATTTTTCTTTTTTCCTGAATTGTTGATTTGGAAAAGTAAGTAATTCGATATAACGTTAGTAACATGCACCAGGCCCTTTGAATGAAGTCTACAAAATGTATCCATTTCGTCCAATATTTCACATACCCATTCCACAATCCAATATCTGAAATATGAAAAATTCTTGAATATATACATTTTATTAACGTAAAAAAACCCCAACGAATAAAGTTCAAATGATTTATTTCAAGACCGATACCTCTGGTTAGTATGCAAATAAATTTTTTTCAGATAGGGTTATTCAAGATTGACGTTAGTTTTCCTTGTTTTTCATAATCATTCGATTCTTAAAGTTATAAATAAGACTTAATTATAAAATTTCGTTGAATTTAATTGAAGGTTGTGCAACTTTTTTTCTTTACACTATATTTTTGGCCAACTAACATGTACTGAAGTTACCTTCCACTTTCGTGGCGTCATACACATTTTCAAAATACCAATCGATTGGTGTTCTATTCTACATATAATGAAAATTATACGAATATGATTTATAGCACTTAATTCAATTTTATCCCTTACACCCAAAGTCTGGGATAAAGAGCTTCCTCTGATTTTCATGCAATTATCACCATTTCATTAGGGGCATATTTTGTATTTATGTCAATCAAATACAAAATTTTAATAAGTTTAATAAATTCCCGTTTAGGTGCACAACCGGCACTTACGATTATCATGCCATCGTAACATTTGCATAAAAAAATGTTAAAACGGTTCTATTTCCAAAACAATACAGAATTCTAATTAAAACATATAATTTTGATGTACTCATAAAAAAAGTCTTTAAACCAATATTGAGGAGACATTTGTAAAGAAGTTATCCGAAATATTGAGGGAGTCTTGACTAATTCAAATTTCAGTGAAATTGTTTATATTTACCAATTTGGTAATAAATCCCTGTTTTTTAGTTGTTGGCTACAAACAAACAGACGGACATGGCTACATCAAGTCTTGTTGTATTACTGATCATATCGATAGGGAAGGTGTATACTGGGTATTACAAATCTGCGACAAAAGCGAATGACCACAACGGAAATATCATTGGAGACTTGTTAAAAAAAAAAAGGAAATTAGGATTAAAATATTCAGAATTTTTAATAATTTCAGTCAGTCAGTAGTTGTTGAGAAATATTTGTTCATTTACTGCCGAACCAAAAATATGAAATTAAATAGCAATGGGTTAAGAAGTTTACAGTCTCCTACACAGGTGGTATTACTAATATTAAAGAACTACAATCGAAATAAGCACCGAAGGCGATGCAAGCAGTGAACGATCCAAAATCGCATTAATCGAAGGAAACTGAAAGAAAGACCCCAAAGTTACTTTGGATGGTTGCAAGGTGAGCAAAATCTAATGGTGTAAGGATGTGAAAGGATCGTACTTGACTCTGTTCAAAAAGGGAAATGCGAGGGTTTGTCGTATTTGAAGTCGTTCAATTGTGACAAACCCAAATTTAAACTTTGATAAGTGATGATAGATGAAATAGGCCAACGCCATTATGCAGCAGAATCAAAGACATCACATTTTGAATGAACTACACGTGGTGGACCGTCTCCGAAAAGTGCAAAGACTCAACACACAAGGTTATGGTATCAGTATTTTCGGATACACATGGTGTTATATTCATCGCCTTTGGTGAACAGTCAACAGCGATTATTTAATAGTTTTATTGGAACAGTCTAAGGATGTTATATTGGGAAAACAGCCCCATGTGACACAAATTAGCCAACTTCATTGAACAATAAAATCAAATTGTTTAAAAATGTTTGACTGTGTAAGCCAACGAAGTTTTCAGCTCAGCTTTAAATTAAGAACTACAAATAATTTGAATACTAAACGATAAATAACTTATAGGCATTTTTTAATCAGTGTTTACATCTATGAGTCAAGCGCTTTGTATGCTTCAGTTACCCTTGTTCCGATCTGTGATTTCTAAGTTTTCAACCAAGAACACCATGGTAATTAAAAATAAAGCCAAAAATGTCACACAGCATCAATAACAATCATGAATGTTCAAAGTTATTATTGGCAACATTGACTACCTTGCAATGAATGAATTTTATATTTTTTCGCATTTCTAAGGATTTAAATTCCGTTTTAAGATATTTTCGTAGGTATGCATATAAACGTCCGTATTTATAAGGCGCATTAGAGCGAAAACACGTTAACGCACTTTCCATTTCAACTTTATGCAACAACAAGAAATATTTTGTTTGGGTTTGTTTCCAGAAAGAAAATTGAATTTCCTTTTCTTTGCGGAGGAAAAACTTCCATTAGTGAATCTGTGCAAAGTTTCTTACTTCCCTTAGTTTGAGTTTTATTTAAATATCAAAACTCCTTTACAAATGCTTATGAACAATATGGCAGATGGGCTGGTTTGTGCAGCATGATTAAGAACAAATTTTGAATAAAATGGTTTTCAATACATTTGCCAAGGAGAAAAGTAGGGTAAGAGAGGAATAAACTTTTAAAATTACGTAAAAACGTCAGTAGGACTCTATTCTGCAATTAAAGTATGCGCAGTGTGATTCAATTAATTAAAGCGGTATCTTATTAAATCAACAAATACGAATGCGGGTCATATCACAAAGGATTTGCTTGCATGTATGCAAGCTTTACTAATCCAACAGTTGTACATTTTGAACAAAGCAACCAGAGTTGTAGTTATCGCAACCTACTCTTAGCACGCGAAGCATCCCCGCATCACAACTAACAGTCGCCAAACTGTATACAGAAATTAAGAACACATGCCAAACGCCGCTTAAATTCGAACCTTTGCTACAACCACATATTTGAAATATTGCGTTCAATTCCTCCTTACCATCAAAAAGACGCAAATAGAGAAAGGAGTCAACTATAGCAAAGTCAACCCATTTCAGAAATTTACTAAGTCACTGAGGAAATGTGTCTGATTTTAATAAAATATTTGTAATAGTAACTAAGAAGACAGCTTCAATTTATTCATAGTGATGCATGTAATACTGGTTGGTGTGCACACCAATTCGAAAATTTAGAAAATGCGTTGAGTTATGGATATTGCAGTTAACAAGAAAGGCCCGGAAGTGGAGAGATTTATTTTAATCCAATTGAATTTTTTTCGTGGAGAGTTAATTGAATTTTGTTTTAGAATCTTTCCGATATTCTATTTAAATATGCAATAAATAAAATTTATATTGAATATTAAGGGATGAGTATTGATGAGAATTGATGAGTATTGGTTTAGATAATGTGTTTTGCTTCCAAAAAGATTACTTAAATTCTAAATGTTACACAAAAAGAAAACGTTAAGTAATAACATAAATTAAACGCTACCAACATTGTTGATTTCCACATAATTCAGTTCACTCTAAACAACTCTCATACGTTCCGCAACATTTATCTACGTGATATGACAATTATATATTGTTTGTATATTTTAGGAGTATTGCAAATGCAAATATAAACCAAAAAGGGGCGAATAATAAATGCTTATGCACCTACTCACCAAAATCGTTAATTTCCCCTATGTGCATGGCAATATATGCAATTAAATGTTTTTCTAGCAGTGAAATTTAATGATTGACGTTTTTCATATTTTTAATGCTCTTTCAAACTAGATTTCAATTTGACTGCGCTCACAGTAGGGACAGTTACCAAGCTTTGAGATAAGGCCTACCATTACTTTATATTTACGTTATAGTGTTTATTTCATTAAAAAGCGTTTTAATGTGCGACTTTTTATTGGAAGTTATTGAAATTTGATATTGCATTAATTCTGAAATTAGATAAAAAAAAAGTCGATTGAAATATTGGTCGCTTTTAACGCAATAGCATTACAAAATTTGAGAGAAATTCAATGTTTCTCACCCCATGTAGCACAAATTCAATGTGATCACATTTGTTCAGTATCAGTTTTTTAATTTTAATGCTCAAATATATTGTATTGATTAGTTTTCCGAACCTGGGTACTGCCCGTAGTCCATTAACCTTGGAATTAATTGATTGGGAATGCTTTAAATGAAGAAGCTAATTTTAATATTTTAATAAAAAGTTAAGATTACAATGAACTGTTGGTTTTCAGTCCACTCAGGATATTTCAGAAAATTGCGCTGGCTGTGCTTTTGTAACAGAGCTTCTCAAGTGTTGAAATAATTAGTATGTATTGTTAAAAATAGTAGATTTTTAAATAATCTATCATATGCAGTGTACATCCCATTTATACAAGTATATCACAACATTTGAAGAAGGTATTTGCCATAGTTAAAATAAACAGTAACGGTACTTCTCTGATTTTGTAAAAACGAGTTTGTTACTCACTAATTGAAAAATGTAGAGTAAATTGTGAGCAAACTAAACATGAATGAAGGATTGCTGTTTTTGCTTTATAATTAACATTTTTGCATTTTAATTAAAAGTTATACTTAACCGAGAAACTACTAAATGTCAGACATCGATTTACGCGGTTATATACGTAGCACCCAAAAGTGACAGCATTGAAACCTGTAAAAGACAGTAATATGATGTTCAAAAAGGGGGATGCAAAGTAAATTAACGCGCAAGGCGGTGGTAAGCTATTCCACAGCGTATATGTATGCGAATTGAAGACTTTTAATATAAAAGGTTGTTACACGTTCCGGTGGAAAATAAAACAAAAATAGTACAGAGCGGCGTATGATATGTATTAACCGTCAGTGCAGTATCGTGCATGATATTAAACAACATCATTCCTGAAATTCGAATGAGAGCTAAACAGTTTGTAAACTTGCGTCCGCTGTTGTAAACGTATTTATCCTTTTATGAGCCTGTGCACTTTTAGTTCATGCAAACCCAAGGATTAAACATTTAGTTGAGTTGAACGTATGCAAGACAAGCTGTTAACTGGGGCACCAACGTCAAACTTAAAACTAATAAAACCTGCTATATTTAAAGTCTAATTTCTTTCACGTTAGTGTTACGGCAACCAATATGCACAAAAACCCCAAATTATTGTACGAAAATAAATCGAAATCTTTCAATAGTAAAAAAATGTCTGATGATTTCATACAAAAAGTTTGGCATGTAGCATGTCACAGCAAATTTGCTGTAAAACTGCATGCTGACTTTTATTCAAATTTATTGCATTTTTCATTAGGCAAGTTTCAAATAAATTTTGAAATTATCTTGTTTGTCATTTGAAAGTTTATGTATTTTTATAAACATTTTGTGCAGCTGAAAAATATTTTTGGCTATCTGTCTCACTTTAAATCACTGGCGTTGTAGTATTTTAGAGAAATTTCATTCGTATAACGTTGAAAGTGTGCTTTCTTGTGGCTTGTTAGCTTGCTTCCTTCATTTTTGCAGCTGTATTTAAAATACAAACTGAATTCAAAATGCTCGTTTTTATTGTCAACAATAAAAATTTACTTTATTCTCAGTTGTAAGCACAAAAGGGAATGCCCATGAAAAGAATGGCGCTTAAAAATTTTCCGTGGTGCTTACAGCATTCCCTGCATAATATGAATACATTACCCATTTGTTGCATCTTAAGTACATTCAATTCTGTTTTGTGTTAAGCAGGCTTTGAAAAATTTTAAATTAGCTTAACCTTAAAAAAGTGTTTGCATTTTGAAATTCTTGAAATTTTTGCATTAAAGCAATTCGCACAGAAAATGGCATTTCATCATTTTACCTTAGGTGAATAGATATTGAACTGAATATTTTGGTAACTTAGGGTTAAATGGTGGCAGAAACTTTTCAATTTAAATTGCTTAGAATAGTTGCATTCAATTGGCGATGCTGAATGCCTTAATTATTATTCAAATAACAGCAATTTTCTATAGTTCTAAACATAATAGAAGTTACTATTGAATCTTAAAATATCTCAAAACTATAATATTCAATTGCGTTTATAATTTTAAAATGTGTGGTAAGCATTTTCACACAATCACCATCGTATTTTTGAATATAAATAATGCCATTTTGCTTAG
>JXPQ01004181.1:52135-65456 GCA_001014675.1 Ephydra gracilis
TTTTTTTTTTGTTTTTATTATCCCATTTCTTGCGTGCTGTTTTTGTTGTGATGCAATCTTTATTTATCAACACACACACACACTATACACGGTTGCCTGCTTGTTAACTGCTTGTACATTTTTGTTCTTTTTTTCGAGTTGTTTGTTCTCATTTCAGTTAGCAGATAATGATCGTTTGTGGTAAAATATTTTTTTAACAGTTAACTGCTGATAGAAAATGACATTAAGTGTTCCAGCAGCTGAATGTTAAATGGAATTAATTTTCAGAAAAATAAAAAATAAACCCAATGACATGAGTAACAGTGGCATGTGCATTCGCTTTAAAATACTAATTTTTGCTGTTCGTATCTTGAATCGAAGTTGGCAGCATACTCTGCGTTGTCTTTACTTTGGACAAGCCTTAATGAGCTTTCGTTTGCGTGCAGCTTTAAAATTATCTTTATGCACAGCATCAATGCCTTGCTACAAACAGAAAGCAGGCAATCTGTGTACACGTCGTATTAGTTACACGAACACTACTCCCCTTTGCCTTGCTAATACGTAAATCTTTGGTAATATAGCCAACGAAAACATGCAAATACCGTTTTGGAGCATATAATTTCAGCAAAGCTATCGACACTAATTGAACATAATTCAAAATTATGTAAATAGTACAGAACAATGTAAGCATTGTCAATTGATTGACCAATGTTTTTAATTTTTTTATTAGTTTGCCAACACTGAAACAAATCCTTAGAAAACTTCATCTATCTCGGCACATGTGGCTTATGTTTGAATTCAAAAGTATATGTTTAATAAATGAAATCAAATGGTGTGGCCCTACAGCAAATACTCTTCGAATACACCGAAACTTCACAATATATCTAAAATATAAGAAAATCTACATTAATTCGAATTTACGGTCGCTGTACAAGGCATAAATAACTGCACGACAGCCAAATATCAATAGAACAGAATCAAATCAAAAACAAATTCAAAAATTTTATTTCGCAATAAGCTGTACGCTTGAGTTGGACCATTGAGCACTGCAACGTCATGGCTTCTGACTGAGGTAACGCAGCAAACGAAAAATTACAAGAAAGAGCACAGATTTTTAAAATCCACATTTAAAAGAACAAAACTTTAAACAAAAAAGACAAACCAGACGAACAGTAACTCATCCTGAATATCTTAGCATAGAGAATAAAGAAAAACGTGGATGTTCGCAAATTAAGAGTGTAAATTGTAATTACAAAAATCATTCTTTACAAATTTTCAACTGTTGATACAAAAAATGTTTATAAAAGCTCTCATTTGTAAAGATCAGCGAAGAGGGCTCCAGCATATCAAATAGGCCAATATAAAATAAAAAATAAAAAAATTTAACAAAAAATATTGGCGAAAGCCATGTTATTGTGCATCATCTCAATTAATGGCTTACCATGAAAAAAAAATTGCATTAACCATACCTCATTGCACTTTTGCGAATCATTTTATTAAAACTTCCGCAAATACGTTTAAAAGTTGCTGTTTGTGACGGTGTTTGGACTGACATTGTACCTTTCGGCCGCGATGCCCTACATTGCCAAGCGATTTCGCTGTAGGTGATCAAAATTCGGGCAATTCTGTTTCAGTAGTATACATTTTGATGCAAATACTACCATTGTTTGTTAAATCTTTGTTCGAAGTACACTTTTGTAAGTGAAATTATATGGAAGAGCATATTCTCGCACTAGTGTCAGTTTATAATTTTGAAAGCTTAAGCTGGGATTGAGATAGCTGGTGCATAAGAATATGTTCGAATCATTTTTAAGCACAAGCCAGACTGCAAATGGTATTTTAAATTTATTTTAAACTCGTGAGTGCACGAAGTTTCATCGGAGCATAAACATAAATATGACTTCAGGAATGTCTGTCTGGCTCCAGGCATACCTGGCTCTCAGCTTTCAAGTATGCGGCATGCTTTTGTGAATTTTGTGGATATAACTGCCTTTAAAACATTTTTGTCAATCAGAAGTTTTTATTTGAAGAATTTTTTTTTGTTTTTGGATATATTCTTTGGACATTTAAAATTTCAGTTAAACATAAAACGTCAATTCGCACCGAAAAGTAGTTTACTAAAAGTTCTCAAATCGGCAAATCAGTTTCAAAGGATGTGGCAAAAAACGTTTATGATTTTCAGTTTATGCTGAAAATATCACATTGCAATTTATATTTCTACACAAGACGTGCAAGCACAACTTAATTAACTTATACGCTGGAATAAAATAAAGTTTTTTCCTTATCAAGTCATAAATACTGCTGTTGAGACAAATCAACGCCCAATAAAATTCAATAAAATGAAAATATTGATTGGAGTATTTAATGGCTAGGACTTATTCAAAATGACTTCCGTTTACCTCCCAGCAGGACAGGAGACGATCTGGCTACTCATTAATTGCGAAACGCATTTCATGCACGGATAAGGTTACGTTTTAATATTTGGATGTCGAGTAGAGCAAATCATGTTCAATAATACACATGAGAACTTTTCATTCAAAGAATCGAGCTCTAAACTCCGGAACCTTGTATTTGAGCCACAGTTGAGTCGATTTTGCCTTGTGAGCTGAATCATTTTTGCTGGAAAGTCCACCGTTTGTCGATGAATATCGCTTGGTTCAGAGGTTTCATGCTGATTTTTTCTAGCTGATTGGTTTCTATATTTTGTGTAAAATTTCCGAAAATTTGCGAAGAGCCTACACCCAATTCTTATAATTCTTCGATTCTTATACAGTGAAAATTTTCTGTTCCACAGAATTTTTCAATGAACCCTCTTCGCGTATTGGCTGCTTAACGTTTATGAATTTCGCTTGGATTTTTCTTTAAATACTTCCGTGAGCAAGTGTTCTGTGCGTTGCTATGTGGGTGAGTGCCCAGTGTGTCGTTGACACACAAATCTTCTGCGATAAGGCAAAACAAAGATTTTTGCAAAATTTGCATTCCCTGAAAATTATTTCGCAACGATTTTTGATCGATTCTTTCCTACACTGCTTTAAACGCGTGAAGAATTGAATTGTCTGTGCTTCGTGCCTGAAGACGAGTGGAACAATTTTCAACAGAAGTGCTAAGTGGCTCGTGTACGCTGATGATATATTAGTGCCCGAAGTAAACGCGTGTCTTGTGCCTCATTCTGCATAGTCCTTGCCCTTCAAAAGCGCAAGATAAACTACTTTGTGTGAACAGTTACAGGCTTTAGCCTAGAGAATCCATGGAAATGAAAACTTCGAAATCGACGCAGCTGAAGACTTTATCTACCTAGGCTCCAGCGCAAATAAAGCGCTCGCTAAGTGTTGAAGCGATTGTAGTTGTTACCAAAATCTTTAAGACATCAGGAAGACTGGCGTCGGAAGGAAGCAAAAATTTCCATAAACCTGTAGTTAGCGTACAACGGTGCCCATTGTTAATGCTGAACATTAAATTGTTTTGTATTAGTTAGCTTCTAAATTCTTTCAATTAAATATCACATAAATAATTAAAAAACCATGTACTTAAGCTTGGTTAAAACTACATTTTTTTTAACTGCTTTAAACGCTGCCAATTCCTACATATTCATTGCACTGAACTCTCGCACGCTAATAAAGCTGCAACTTTGCACTGGCTTCTAACGTAGAATTTCGACTGCAATGCATTCAATGCATTTAATAATTCACTCGCTTAGCAATCAAAATTTACTTAAACTTGGTAAAAGTTCGAATAGCTGCTAAGTAAACTTTGCGCATATATTTCAGTTTCGATCAGCAGAAATTGGCTCGGAGGAAAAACACAAATAAAATCAAATAAATTAAATAAACATTAAAGCGTAGCAATAGCACATCCTTATCAGCTTTCGCTCGCTTAAAAGGCGTTATTGCGAGCACACCAACGTGCATACAATATTGCAACGAGTCTGCTGACAGCGCTGCTATTCAATATTTAACCTTATTGCAGCAAACTTTGCTGCGTCAAACGCTTGCATCAGCAAACAGCTATTCCTAAAAGAAGAAATTAAGTTGAGAAACTGGAGCAAAAGTTGAGATATACAAAAAGTAATAATGGCATTGACTCAGCAGTGCCTCAATGCGGAGTATACGGCAACTGTGTTGTGTGCTAGGCGCATGTACTCACTCAGTCATTTGTGCCTTTTGTTCTGCGCTGGCAATTGTTGTACAAAGATCCATTCTTTCAACTTTCAATGTGTTGCCGTTATTCAAAAATGTCAACAATAGCAATGGCATAGCTTGGCAGCATAAATATTTCAAATCGACTACGCAAAGATATTTTCGTGAGTAAAGTTTGAGGCACAATGCTGTGCTGTGCAGAACAATGAGGCACTGTCGCTGGCACAGCGCAGTAAGCCGCGCAATTAGTTTGTTGGCAGCGTTGTGGCTGTGGCAATTGCCAGCAAATGTAAGCAAACACTCAAATATGCCGCATCTACTGCTAACGCTGAGGTGATGGGCATGAAATGTTTAAACTTGCTATAATCGTGATATTTGATAATTAACCCTACGACACCACGCTGTCCGCAATTTGTCGGAAGCGCTGCTATTGCGCTTGCTGTTACTATAGCGATGAGCTGGTTACATTTAATGCTAATAAACTAATTAGATTTGAGCATCTGGCAGGCAACGCAACACTTTTAATTGCAATTGTGCACAGTGTTTACACGTGCGTTGGCAATACCGAGCATATGATTTCATTAGCAAAATATTTTGCGAATGTGAATTACTCATGCTTTGCAGGTCTATGCAAGGATTATATACAGAGATTGGCAAGTTTCTATGGCTACAGTTAAAAGGTTATATGTAACTAAAACTTCGAGCATCAGAGAGGATATATCTCCTAGCATCTTGCTAATTCGAGGTGTTTGAATAAGATGTGTCTTCAACTACAAACTCATTTCAGAATGCGCCAAGATATCAGAAATCAGGTGTCAGGTGTCAGGAAATATAACGCTTTTTAAAATGAAAATATTTTCACTGAATTTTATACCGACACCATCCAAAAAGCAGCAAATATCAACTCATTACTTGCATTATGAGACTTCCAAAAGTATACATAAATACCATGCTTCTACTTCGCCGATATTAACAACTAGAAGCCTTTTGCAACAACAAAATTATTATGAATATGAACAAACTAGAGATTAGCAGTTGGCTGAAGTGTTCGTAGTTTAAAATTCATACGATTCTTAGTTAAGTCTGAGCAACGAAAGTGTACAAATTTGTCAGCTCTCGGAATATTAATATGTGCTACAGCGCATTTTGAGTGAAGCAACTTTTGTTATTTTTAAGAAAATGGATAAAAATAAGAATTTCGTCTTGTAATAGAGCGTTGCTTGCTTGCGAACAAGAAATATTGGCTTAACTTTGCTTGATAAACATTATTCGGAACCTTGTACTTGGGAAATCAACCATTGATAGATGATTTACTCAGTTCAAACCACGTGAAATGAGCACCGACAACAATGCACGCAGTGTACGTCCCGTGAAGCTGTTACCAACGAAAACATCGAAAAAAATCTAAAAAAAATCTAAAAATAATTTTGGATGAAGGCAAAGGGAAATAAATCGAGATAGCTGTGACTGTAAAGAATGCACTCAAAAAGACTGATATCACTTGTAATGGCTATATGCATATCGCTGGTGGTTCAACAGCTGAATGTATAAATATGTAATACTACATAATAAATAATAAAATAAAACATTTTTATGGAATATATTAAAAAAAAAAATATCAGATCTTCATATACGATACAATGGGATTCTATGGATTTTTTTCTTGACACAAAAACTTCTGAGACGAGTTTGCATTGCAAACGACACAAATGACAAGAGAAATCCTGACTTGATGCTGTTCATAAATTTGTATGTATTTGAATGAGTCTCCAGAAATTCTTTCGCTGTCCAAAACTTTTAATTTTGTCCAAACCTTAATAAGAATTTTTTCATATTTTCGTGCAAAACATAGAAAATTTTGTTTGGTGGCAATTTACTAACCTTATTTTCGCAAAAAAGTGCTCTACATCAAAAAACAAGAAAAACAAAAACAAAAATTAATATAAATGTGAATGTGAATTAAATGTCCACATCAGAAATCAAAATTTAAGCCAAAAAGCATCGCAAGCATGTGAGTTATTTCAATAAAATTATGGCTTGATTATAACCATAAATTTTAAATTAAATTATTTTTTTATGAAATCTAATTTTAATTCATATTTTGAAAAATATTTGCCACACACTGAAATTAAAATGGTTTTTATAAATTTGTTTGGGTGTTGGCTAATTTTCAGTTGTAAGCAGTCTACTTTGGCAAATGGAACATTATGCTGGATTTCCTGTAGTTACATCAACTAACAACATCATGTTATATTGCACGATTAGTGTAATTCATTTGAGTTACGCTAAGCATATATTAATGGAAGTTAAATATTTATTAGTTAAATACACACAGATTTTTAATAACACCAAATTCAATGTCTGTAAGTGGTAGCTATTTATGAGCTTACAACGCTTGCCATGTTGGCACAACAGAGCCTTACAGCGCTCCGCATGACATGACAAGCAACATTAACCGACGCTCAGCATAAACACCAAACACAAGCAGCAAGTGAGCAATGCGAATTCATAAGTTCGCGTGTGAAGGATAAATGCTTACAAAGGCAGAAGTAGCGATAAACCAGCATTCAACATAGAAGTGTTGCTGTGTTGAGTTTCCTCAGGCAAACGTAAACATAACAAATATTTTTCTTATCAGACCATTGCTTGCACGGACAAGATGCCAAAGCAAAACGCTCAACACATTGCCAAAAAGCAGAGAATCATGCGACCAAATGTACAAGAACAAAATTAAAACAAATGCCACTGTTATGTTCAGATGCTTTTTATCGTAACAGAGAGAGAGAAGAGCGTACAATGTTATTTTTTTAAGCAGCGAAGAGTAACCACAACGCAGACATCTGTGAGCCAGCCAAAAGGCTTGCGCTACAACATTGCAAATGCTCGTTTGCTGCTTGCTGTTTTTGTTTACTTTATTATTTATATTTTCTTGAACTTCTCTTGTATATTTTTGAACGCATTTCGACCGCAGCACCAGCAGATAGCGGCCATTATGCTGCTTTTAACTTAATGTCAACTTTATTGCTGTAACTGTAATGAAAGACATTGCGCAGCAGACGTGGTGTTCGCCGTATGAACGCTTTTATTGCCTACGAAGTAGTCGCAGCGCTGCTGAGTGAAGAAACTGAACCAAACACCAAACACCATACACACTGACGCACATATGCACTCAATTTTCACACATTACGCAGGACGTTCATTGCGCCACACTAACACCAAATAAGCAGCTGCAAATAAAAGTAAATAGAAAAATAATAAAGCATACAAATAAAAATACGCAATTTACGAAAAATACGAAAATACACGATATACGAAAAATTACACCAGGCAAAAAGGCTAGAAAAACAATACTGCACATACAAACACAACCATAGACGCACATGCTTAAATATCAACCACAAAAATAAGTAAAGCAAATCACCAAAATAACTACTCTCAAAGACAACACGCCCTTTTATACGTTGATACGTGTCTTAATCACAAAAAATAAAGTACAAATGCGCTTGAGGCAAATGAAATTTGGTGAAACAAACAACTGCTTGAATAGTGCGTCAGTGCATTAATTATATTTTTTAAGCATTTTGAGTTCTACTTACATGTACATGTAGCGTTTGTTGAGCATTAACTTCTAATTATGCTTATAAAATTTTTACCAAAAATGTTGCATTAATTTTTGTGAACACTTTGCTTTCTGCTTAATTTTTTAATTCATGCAATATCTCCTTTAATTTCAACAATTTTTCATTATTAACTTAGTTTGCTTGTGTGGATACTTTATTTTATTTTATTTAATATCAACGTCTCCGTTCACTTCATTCCAAATTCTGCATTTGACAGATTATCCTTTGCGCTGTAATGTAAGTAAAGTTTAAATATAGAAACATTAAAAATAGAGACATTCATCACAAATGTATAGTGTATGTGGGTTTGTGTGTGCCATTTCACTTTTTGTTGTTCATAATTTGTTCAATGCAACCCAACTTAAAAATCATGCACAAGTTTGCACCACTCCGTATGCACGTATCACTTGGTTTTTTTAATGCGCGCACAACAACGTCACACCATACTTTTATTATTGCAACTAACAGTCATATCTTGACTCCAACAGCACGCGCATAGTCTTGTCATTGCTTACACTCGCTTGAATAATAATACTAATTTAGTTGATTGTGCTTGTTATGGTAGTTATGAGCTAATATCACTTTGCATTCATTCATCTTTAGATTGAAGCTAATCACCGCATCACCTCATGAGCACACTCACTCAAGTCGGTCACAGTCGACTCACAAATACACTAAGTTAATGCACTGTTTTTCAATATTTCTAGGTGGCAGTTTACTAAATATGCTTATGTGGCATTTTTTGTGGCAAACATTATGGATTTTCCTGTTTTTTCATATTAACAATGTTCAGTTGAAAATCATATTAAGAACAGCTATTTCTGTCAAGTACAAACATTATGAAAAAAATAAATTTTTAATTAATAAAGAACCGCTCAATGAGTTTTGAACTTAGAAGCTGACCTCACATAGTCTTTTGATGCCAAATTAGGCTTCAAAAAAGTTGTAGAAGTGCTTACCACCCTGCAACTTTTTTTGAAGCAATTCATCAGTGCTGCTCGTTTGAAACGTAGTGGTACCATTTTGAACAAAAGCAGCCGATTTAAACTTTATTTTTGAAGCTCTGTATTCTTCAGCTTCATTAAGGAAGCACAGAATATGGGTGCAGTTTCTGTAAAGAAGCTGGGCCTTGAAGCTTATAAAAGCAAGATAAAGCACTTTGTGGTAACCACACACAGATTCAAATCAAAGAGAAATTAATGTCTTTCTTTACCTAAGCTCCAGTCTAAGCACCCATAAACATTCTAGCATAGGAATCAAATGTTAAATTTCTCTTGCATGAAGATAGTACTACCAGCTTAGTCAGCAATTCAGTAATTGGGCCCTTACTCGCAAAACATAAACTAGTCGCTCATAACGCTTGCCCTGTTGTATGGTGCTGATAAAATGGACACTCATAATATTAATGACGTGTAATCGGTTTTCGCTATGAACTGGCCTATATTGGCAAAGAATGCTACGAAATATTCGTATTGGTGTCACCCTTCAAAAAAATTCTGCAGCTTAGCTAAGAGAAATCAATTTGCCAAACTTAAAATTGGAAAATTGAACTTTTACCTGTTTTGAAGCCTGGGCCGGAATCGGAGCTGCCAAAATATTCTACTAGTTGGTTCTACTTTTGTAAAGTTAGTCCAGTTCATTGGAATGCGATATAAAAAGTTTAAAAAGAAAATGATATTATATCGGTTTCACGCATGTAATTTCATGTATTCTCAATTCAGCTATCAATGCAGAGCTGCTACAAAAGCATATTCCTCTTATATCCAAAACTTTGAGCTGAAATAAGAGAAAATGTGGTGAAGGACATATTTGCAACAAATTATGATGAGCTACCGGCAGCTATGGACGCATTTGTAGTTTTATGAGCATCACTTGTTGCAAAATACAAACTAGCTCAAAAATAGTACAAAGACAGACACATGGACGAAAATCGCTGAATCGTAATGCAATTGGCTAGCTGTATATTTGTTATGTCATACGCTATGAAAATCCCAACCAATATGATTGCCTACACCACAGCAATTGTTTTATGTCCATCTAGCTGCAGATTTATTCGTAAGCAAAAAATGGGAAAGACGATGTAGCAAGTTTTCAGCATAAAGCTTTTATTTTTGAAAAAAAAGCCGAATGCATTTTTATACTATTTATTGCCTTTATTTTACATACACACAATATATTCACCAAATTAGTCAAACGAAGTAGGTTTTCTAATTTAAGTTTTGTGGTTTTTGCTTTTGGTGAAATTAACTCTGAGAACACTGGCAGCAAATGAAATTTGTAACGCTATGCTTATCTACTATCCCAGGGGATGGATCCAGGTAGCCACATTTAGATTCGTTTCTAGACTCATTGTTTTGTCAGCCATTGACTAACATGTGGGCAGCAAAGACCATCAGATATTAGAAGCCTAATGATTATTAAAAGCTTCACCTTAGCCAGCTTTTTTCATATGAAGCGGTAAATTTCGCTTTTGAATTAGAGGTTGCATAGCTACGAGCAAAAACGAACACTTACGTGCTTTCGTTTATGAAAAGCATGCCATATCAACGCAAAACAAAGTTTTTCGTTTTTCATTTCTTCCTAAATAATCCATTTTTTTTTTTTGCTTTCGCGTGGTATTAAGTAATTTTCTCTCCACGTAATCTATCTGCATTATTAAAAGTATGTAGGCCAACATTTACTTTATAATCCATTCCAGCTAGCTAAGTTTTTTTTTAAGAAATTCCAAAATTAAAATGCGTATTTTACTATGCCAGAATTGATAACACATTCCAATTGCCAAGCATGTGTTTCTAAAGCGGAATTGCTAATAACAAAAACAAAGAAATAAAATTCAATTATGAAAACATGTTCATGATGGAACTGTAGAAAAAGTGTTGTTAATATATTTTCTTAGGTCCCATTTTTTCCACAAAAACAGCCAAAGAACAGTCAAGCGTAAAAGATTAATGTGGCATGTTGAAAATTTGCACGCAAAGCTGAAGCATCTGGACGCAGTGTTGCAATTACGAGAGATTTCCCAGGTAAGCATTGGGCACCTAAAAAGAAAAGCCATTGAAATGGCAAACTTCATGCTTGAAGAGGATAAAAACTTTCGGTACCTGGGCTAAAGTGTAAGTGTAAGTGAAGAAGAGCATTAGCCTAGAAATCAATCGTTGTCGCTCCACAAACAAAACCAGGCATATAAAAATCGCTCATAATGCCTGTTGTACTGTATGATAATTAATTAATTTTGGAAGTGCCCATTCCAAAATCTAATTGGCATACACTAAGAATTTTCGAGAAGAAAGGTAAGGCAGGGCCACAAACAGCTCGGCAAATATTTGATTCCAAACCGATCGGTGATTAACACAGAAGCGAAAGATAACCGGGTTTTAGACGATGTCTCAACGCAAGGTATTTGCAGCAAAGTATGGAATGCGCAGGAGGCCAAGACAACCAGCATCATACTATAATGGGCAATTAAGTGAGTAAGGATTGCAAGCAAGCTGCAAAAATTATGAAGGGCTATTTGGTAATGTGAACGTCGTAATAGCTTTACACTCTTCAGTTTTACCTGGATTCAAACTTCTTGAGCAGCTATGTTCATATTTACAATAAATAATTTGCAAAGTAAAGTTTTTTTGAAGAACGATGAAACGAAGCGAGTCAGATGTACGCAAAAAAGTAACCAAAATATTCGCCCATCCAGTGCGATGGCATAGGACCTCAAAACATTGATTTTCACTGTTGCTTTTGTATGTTGAACAATTCTTTGCAGAAAGGAACATTGTTATTGCGGACTGCACGTGGTCACGCATGCTTTACCACTGCTGATCAACAGCGTGACCACTATGGGAATCACTTTAAAGACACTAGAAGTGATAACTTATGTGTTACTCTCCCACATAACTTTACGCATTGTTACAACAAGCTTACAGCTTTTATCAATTGCAGAATAGTTCCAAGAATCTTTAATTTTATTAGTCTTCTTTAAATAATGCAATTAAAGTTAATGTATTTATGAAATCAATTATATACTTCTGAACAATTTGAACATCCTCAGTCTTTCACTGAGCGGTATATTGAGAAATAGTATGCAACGCAATGGACTGAACCCAAAGAGTAAAGTGATTTATTTTTATTGTATTTGATTAAAGTCAATTGCAACAAAGTATATACGATTTTTCTGCTTTTTATCAAGTTAGTGATACTATTTTTCATAAACATTTGAATCTTCAGTGGCCATTTTGTATGCACATTTAATGTAATTGAAAGCGACTCTTGGGATCGCAATACTATATTAAGTTCCCTGCACGCTGTTACTAGTCACTGTTGATTTGTTGAATTTGTAATGACACCACACAGAACAGAAGAAGTGGCTTCTTACGAAGAATATTAATCTTCTGTTAATGTTCGTGTTGAAGGTTTGCTGTGTATTTTATAGAACATCAGTTTAAAACCTAATATTGCAACAATTCAAAAACCATATCATTATTCTTTCTTCGAATTTATACCAACTTATTAACAGAAGAAAAAGCTATGAAATAGTGATAAGAAATACTCAGAAACGTTTTCGTCTAAATACTTATATTTTACAGAAAAGTTATTAAAAGCGCTTGCAATGATGAAACAACAAATTACACATGTACCATTCAAATAGATACTCAAATTTGTGTGACTTGCTATATCCATGACATTCAGCAAAACTGAATCTGGCGTATGATCTGTATGACACCTTAAAAGCAATAACGAGCAAATGGGCTTAGAAATAAATTTTCCATTATTAGTTTGCGTAATCTTTTGTTGTTTATCTTCGGTTTCTGGAAAATATGATTTAAAATTGGATTTCATTTCTGCATCAGACCCCAATTCAGCACGTTTTCCATTCCAATAAAAAAATAAGAATTAGTTTTATAAGTTTTTTGTTTCGATAAGAAAAATGCAATTTAATGATTCAAAATACAGTTATGTCTTCAATGAAATTTGAAAAGGGCTGCTTAANATTTTATAAGTTTTTTGTTTCGATAAGAAGAATGCAATTTAATGATTCAAAATACAGTTAGGTCTTCAATGAAATTTGAAAAGGGCTGCTTAATACGCTTTCACAGCTTATCATCTGATGAAACCAGCTTTCCATATTTTATTTTATTTTTATTTTTTTTTTTGTCATCTAGCTGTTCTAAAAGGTTACAATAATACAAATAATCCACAAGTAAAACTGCTTCTGCAACCCAAAAAACGTATGCTAAAATTTACTTGGCCGACTTCTGAAAACAAACTTGCTTCGGAGCCAAAAAACTAATTTTGTACTTCCCCTCAGGCTTTCGATTTGATTCAGACTCATGAAGATAAGCCCAAGTTTTATTTAACGCGATAAATCGATGCATAATATTCACTTCAACTTTTCCAAAATTAACTACTGTTAGCGTATGCTTTGTATCTGACCCGTCGCCACTGAATGGCTTCTAAACAATATTTATTCATTGACAGTTTAAAATAAAATTTTTGATACGTTCATATGAAGCGTAAATGTTTTGTCTAGTAGCAATGCCCTCTTTTGCCAAATCACAAAACTTTGTGCACAGCCTGTTTTATTTGATAAGA
>JXPQ01004209.1:758-15607 GCA_001014675.1 Ephydra gracilis
GGAATTGCAGTTTTGCAAGCCATTGGAAGCGATCATATCCAAGTAAAGTGATGTTTGCATGTTCAATAACCACAGGTTCAGCCAAGGGAATTAACGTCAGAAAAATTTTTTTTTCAATTAATTCTTCATTTCTGGAATTGCAGTTTTGCAAGCCATTGGAAGCGATCATATCCAAGTAAAGTGATGTTTGCATGTTCACTTTGAAGAAGTCTATATTCATGTCACCACTAACGACAGGATCATTTTTACTTTGGTATTATGTTGATAATATGCTCTAGTTCATCTACAAAAGGAAAGAAATTTTCTATTGACGGCAGTTGGTATACACATAAGACTGGCTTTGAAGTTAGCGCTTAGAATGAGCTGAAGGCACTCGCACGTTAAAGTTGGTGGTGTGAGGATGTCGTAGTCCAATATTTCTTTTATATATATTTCTAATCCCCGACCTCTTTTCTTTTTGTGGTTCAAAAATTCAACCTTGAGGCCAATAATGTTGGAAAGATGGCATTCCGCGTCTTTTATATTTGTTTGCACGTAAATTATAACAATTATAGCATCGATGAAACGACTAAGCTCTGGAAGAAGTGATTTGAAATTTTTTCGTTTTGATCAAATATTTAAATACAATATTTTCACTGTCGATCATGAGCTAGATGACCCAAAGTGAAGCTCATTAAAGTTTGGGAAAGACTTGGCAGGACTAGCATTAACTATGTTTACATCTGTGTTAGCCGTGGAAATGTATATCTGCATTGATTCAGATATAAACCGCCCTGTCATTTTCATTTTTTTTTTTGCGAGAATTCCATTTGTGCCATTCTTTACCCAAAAATATTTCCAGTTAGCTTCTTTAGCTATTGCTTTAGCCAGCCAGAACAAATGCCGATTTCTTTTGGTTAGTTCATCATTAATGAAAAGCTTTTTATTGCTGTTTTCGCTGCGACCGCTACAGTCCCGTAGTTCAATTCAGGTTCACGTACTTTTTTCAATAACAAAAAAAATGTTCAACGATTTTCAGGTGATTCGCTCTATCAACCTAGTTATACTTAGATTGATGATGACACTATTATCGTGGGTCCGCCAACTGGGTCCAAAAAGTTAGTTAATTTTTTTGCTCTTCTGGAAGACGTATTGCCGCTTATCAATTATATCATATTTTTTCATAATTCATAATATTCATAATGTTTATAATTGTAGTAACTACAACGTCTTTGGATACTTTGTCAATTACCGGAAACACAGAACAAACTTTAGCTATCATTTTTAAAAATAAGTCAGATAATTGAGAAAATAAGCAATCGTTCCAAAGATTTACGAGTCTAGTGATGGAAGGAGCAGATACATCATCATTGCCTTCGGGGTCTTTTGGGATTATGTTTTTTATATTCATATTTTCATAATATTTAATGATCCTTAATTCGTGATTTTATCGATAAAAAAAAAATTGCTAATGGTAGTGCTGTAAGGTGGTACAAGAACAATATCAGTACACAAATGAATGAATTAGATCACTTCTTCATCAAATTAGTCATCAAATTTGTGTGCAATACATTCTTTACTAATATCTTTAAAATTATTTCAACTTTGCTCGTCAATATTAGTTGCTTTTCTCCCATTTCTTTCATTCATGATTTGCCATGATTTTTTCATATAATTTTTCGTTAAAAAAATTCCCGCTTTTAGTAATTATTTTTCCCGAAGAAAATATTTATGTTAACTATGTTTCTAAATTTACTATAAGCAGACTTTCTTAGTAGGTCGGTTTACGCATATTTATAATCTTGGCATTCATCCAATTCGAGTTGCTTCATCTCAATTTGAAACTTTCAGTAACATTTATGGTTTCATGTATGGAACAAATCATATATGGAATTTGCTTTATTATATAATGCATTAGTAAGGCTTAACCTCCCGAGTTGATTCCAGTTAGTGTTTTGAATGAGTTCGCTTACTTTCTTTCTATTAATAGAATGGGAAGGTTTCATTTCATTAAAGCTGGAACTTCCACCATTTCAAAATATTCTTGTCGCAATTATTTTGAAATGAAACATAATTTATAGGAAGCTTTTGTAGCACTTGCTCGAAATCTCTCCCTAACAGTTTTAGTATTCATTGTAGAGGATGGACGGTAAACGCAAACAATTGAAAATTGACCCTTAATTTTAATGATAAATTTATTAAAAATTATTCAAAGGAGTCAGCGATAGACTAACATGAGGTATATCTGAATTTATCTTTAATAAAAACTGCGATACCATCAACTCGTTTATTTTCTGAATTCATAAAATCAGTGTTAAAATATTAAATATTATAAAGATTTATTTCGTCAGTATTCAAATTTATTTACCCTCTCTTCGAGTTTTTAAGGTGTTTTTATCTTTATTATTGCCCTCTACAACTAGGTCAGTGATTTCTGCTGACAATAAGTGAATTGCATCATTGAGCTTTGCTGTTTCACCCGTATTATTTTACATGCTGATGCTCAATTCAGCAATCGCATTTTTGAATTCACGTATAGTAGCATTTGCATATTTCTATTCGCATTCTAAGAGGAATATTTCTTGTTGTTTCTTTAGTTACCTACATCCTCTTCAACTCTACTGCGCGATGGAACAAGGGCAAAGCTTGTTGTTCCTGCGTTGCAGACATTTCCACTAACCTTTGCTTTCATGCTAATATTAGTCAAAGACAATTTAATGAGCGAAGAGCAAGGCATGAATGAATGAACGCTCATTTGTACAAGTGACAAGACACGTAACCGTCGCTTTCAGCTTTTTCGCATGGAGGACAGTTGATGTTCATTTTATTATTTCCACTCATATTTTAACAGTTGTTTCTTGTTTAAATTATTGTTATATTAGAATGTTAAGTTTTTTTGATATAATTTCTTTTATGCATTAGGCTTCTATTTGCTTACGCAGTAAATTTTCCTTATATTAAACAGCTGTTGTTTGCATATTTACTTAAATGGCCACTACGATCTCATACTGGTCTTGTCCTCAGCGATTAAGCGGCGCCATTCTTCGCGACGTCCAACAATTTGGCGCCAGTTGCGGATACCTAACGTTGTAATATTATTTAGATTATGGTCAGTCCAACATATGTGTGGCTATCCTCTTCGTTGACAGCCACCTCTTGGTTTGGAATCAAACACTACGAGCTGCTGCAGATTCATCCACACGAGCGGTGTGCCGTAGCCCTTGAATTTTTTTCCTTTTGATTATGCCAATATCATAGCATATTTTATACAGCTCGTGCTTCCACTGAATGCGCCTTTCGGCAATATGGGCCATAAATCTTCCGAAGGAATTTTTTCGAAAACACCCAGTGATTCCTCATCAAGCTTATTAGAGTCCAAGCTTCAGCGCCGTATGTCAGGAAGGGCATTTTCAGCGACTTGTATCAGATTGTCAGATTTTTATTTTCCGAAATTGGGCTTTTTGACTCAATAGCTTTCTTAGCCTATAGTAACATCTGCTAGCAAGAGTAATCTTTCGTGTGATTCATGGGCTGATGTTCATGCATATATTTACGCTGCAACCTTGGTAGGCAAGGTCCTTAACCACTTCTCCTAGGCTAGAAACTTTACACGTTGAAAGAAAGTACTGTGTCTTTTTCTCGTTAACTGTTAGACCTTTTTTCTATGCTTCTTCAGCAAATTTGGAGAATGCGGTGGTAACTTCGCGCTAACTTCGACCAATTATGTCCGCATCATCAGCGCATGCGACAGGCGTTATTGTAAAAAATTGTGCCACTGTGGTCGATCGCGGACTATCAGATCTGAAAACACACTCATAAAATCCAATCAGCTTATTTATAAACGGCTTCAGTCTTTCGCAAAGCACACGAAACGGCTCTTGTAGGCGACGTACAAGACGCCTCGATTATTGGCGCAATTTTTGGCATCTCCCTTCATCAATACAGAGTAGAGTAGTATTAGACTCCAACAGCTTGGCATGTATTCTTGTGATCAAATTTAACAGAAGAGATTGTGCATTTACTCAACCACCTCCTCGCCCCCAGCTTTGAAAAATGTTGCTGGGAGCCCATCATATCCGGCAACCTTATTCGATTTGAGCCGTTGGACTGTAGTGGCCATTTCTTCAGGGTCAGGTGGTGGGACCATTGAAGAATTTTGAGCGATTGTTCCAGTTGGGCTTGTCATCCAACTGGGGTTATTGTGAGAGTCATCGCCATTTAGGATGCTATTGAAATGTGCTTTCTATCAGCTTAGTGAGAACCCTTCATTCATACGCTTCTTCTAGTCAAAGAATTTTCGAGCCTCATTTCTGCTGCCATGCATCTCGATATGTTCACAATGCCCTCTCATGAAATCATGTTTTTTGCGTGTGAAAAGTTAATGCTCTTTTCTCCTTTCCTTGCTGTGTTGCTCATAGGCCAAACGTGTTTTGGTGGACCTGAACGTGGCTTGGTATGCGGCATACTTTTCTATTGCTGCTTGCCTGCAGCCTTCGTCATACCAAGTGAGTTTTTTCAGTCTGCGGAACCCAGTTTTCTAACTAGCAGCAGTTCGGAGACTTGCAGCAATAAACCGCTACTGCGGATGCTGTAGGACGTTGAAGAAGGAATTTGAGATGGCTTTTGGAGAACGCTGCTGCAGTTTCTTATGGTTGGAGGCTCTGGACGTGAAATTTCCGTTGCGTTCGGCTAGGAGTTGTATTATTAACAGAAAATATTCAAAACAGCAGTGCTTTAATGGGTTTATATTAAATAATTAATTATTTGAATGCAGTTTTCAAATATAATTTTTAGTTATATCCATGAATATTTTTCTAAAATTGTATGATTATGTGTAATATAATGTTTGATAGTTTATTAAATTTACTAAGACGATAAAAAATATTATTTTTGAATTGCTATTTAATTGGAATTGAATCAAACAATAGTATTTTTGTAGTCGTTGTTATTAAACGATTTATATTTCACTTTGGAATAGGCCACAGTTTCAGCAATTTCTCTCAAGGTAGCGTTCCCATAATATAACTTAAAGCCAGATCTATAGTATACGGTAGATGAAGAGTAATTCGATACCGATTTCATGCAATTTTCCCACCTTTTTTTATCCAAACAAAACCGATGAGTCATGATTTATTCATCGGCACATTTCAGCCCATAAATTCAGGAGTGTTATGGTTAAACAGATTCAAAAACTGCTCAAAATCTTCTTTTCTGTTAAATACGAAGTCAAAGCATTTTATTTTAAAAATACTTTTTATTAAAGTAATTCTAAATAAAACGTGATTCGAAACGACTCCAGATAAAAGTCAATATGATGTATGAATGTGCTACTATATTCAGGGTAACTGTCTGATTAATATAGGTGCTGCAATATTGGCAATTATGTGTGTATGCTAGTTGCATGCATAACAATTCTTCCCTCCTTAAGGAGAATACATATTACGAGGCTCGGGACAACGAATAGATCTCCTTGGTACTTGAGTTGATTCAGAATCTGCTACAACCTCTTAATCTGCACTTGATGGATTTCTCGGACACATGTTACCGCCATTTAATGTAATGTTACAATTGTTTTGTAGTAGTGAAATTCTTGTCGTTGAGAATTCCACTTTCTGTTCACAATCACTTGGAGGACCTGAATTAATGTTTGCATTCGTGGCCTGATTCACAGCTGTCAAGGCTACACCTAGACCAGCGAATAGCTTATGTGGGTTTTGCACTTCTGACTCTCTTCTACCCCTTTCTCTAGGATAAAATCGAAAAAGCTTATTGCCCTGCTTTTTTATGTGATCACTGTGTCTTTTTATTCTTCGGTTTTCAAAATCAACTTCATAATGCAGCTTCCTTAAAGGTTTCCGTATAATTCCGAAGTCCCATTTGTACTAATTGGGGTTGTTCGAAAGAAATTCTACCTTTGCTCAGTTCTTCAATGTTCGAAATCACGAATGCAATTTTGAGTTTTTTTTCGTTTCTACGTTATCTCTTCTTGAATGTTAGCTGAACGTACAAAATCCAATCTAGTACGAATGTTCTGGACATACATTTATGGTCGCTTGAGGTGTATTTCTGTTTTTGGGAAGAAAGTCATTCAAATTCTTTTGTAATGACGATCGTTTTGTATTTATTTTTTCAAACAGGACTAAATCGTTTGAACTCACCGTTAAGCTTGTCCGTTCGAAGCAGCATGAAATGATGCAGTTTTCACATAATACTTGACCCCACACATCTGAAGAAATTCTTCAAATTGCGCTGAAGCAAAACATGTACCATTGTCTGAAACTATCGTTATAGGACGCCATAAGAAGCAAACATTTCATCTAGTACTCTTATCGTTGAAATCGTGTCAGAAGTATGAGTAATTCTTTCTACAATTCATTCGCTAATACCGTTGGTCATGGCTAAAAGTATGCATCGAAAGATAGAACCGGCATTTTCAACGTAAATCAGTACGTTCGATATTAGCATCAATTCTAGGAGTGTATATAAATGATCTTGCCATTCCTTTCATTTTAACAACGCCCAGATGTGCAAGATGAAGCTCATTAAGTAGCTTTACTTTTAGACTATCCGCGATGACCACTCTATGTTTGAACGTCAAACAACCTGATGACATTTTGTATCTCGATTCTGGTTCTCTTTACCCACAGCGCTCCAAATGTTTTCCTTTGTCCAGCAATTGAAAAATTCTTCCAAGGCGTTTATTTTTCTTAGTTTCAGTAGCGATCGCGCTGTATTTAATTGGTAATTGTTGAATTTGTTGTATAAGGAAGCAATCAAATTCATCAAACTCTTCGATAGCATCAATTTTATGAACTGCTCGTAACCAGAAGTCTTCATTCGCGTTCTGCTTCGTATATCTATATTCCACATCAAAATTGAAATTTCCCCAAAAATCAGCGAAGTTAGCCATTCTTCTAATACATAATACAGAAAGCGAATTTGAGATAATGGGTTATGGTTGGTAACAAGCGTCCAATGGCAAGCATATAAGTAGTAGAAAACCTATAAACTGCCCACACTATTGCCAGAGCTCCTTATCCATTTGTGGGTACTTTTGTTTCGTTAATGTTAATGTACGACTTGTATAAGCTATGGGTCTTCTTGGATTATCACCAATTTCATGTGAGAGTACGGCACCCAGGGCTTTACAACTTGCATCAGTCGCTAATATTAGTGGTATGTCTGGGTTGTATGGCATCAAAACCTGTGGCGAAAGCAGTGCTTGTTTAATATCATTGTAAGCTTTTTCCGCCATCTTGTTCAATGAGAATTCCTGTTTCTTTGATATATCATGTATCGGCCTATCTCGTGATGACTAGTCTTTAATACAGTTGCTGTAATATATAGCTTTCTGAACAAATAATTGAAGTTCTTCTATATATATTGCTGGAATATTTGCAGCCCCATGGACTACTCTAGTTGGACGAATGAGGCCATGAGTCGGTGTTTTCAACGTAATGGCATTCCAGAATTCTTCATCATTTGGCAAATGCGAATAGGCGTCTGTAATGTCTAGATGACGGAACACCTCAGCTCGAGACATTTTTGTAAATAAGTACTCTGCACGAGGAATTGGATGTCCCGGTATAATTCTTGAATTGAATGTCGATTTATAGTTCCTAGTAATTTGAATTTTTCCGTTTTTCTTTGTCATGACATGTGATGTGAATATCTTACTTTCTCAGATTGACCCGAAGCCAATCTCTTGCTTTCTTAACAACTGAAGTGTAACCCTCTTTGAAATGACATGATTTTGGCGGGCCTATTAACTTCCCTGCAACGTTACTAAAAATCTTTTCATTGCATAAGAATTCGCTGTACTGAATATCGCTGTTTTGTACTTAAAGTTGCTCCAGATAACCTTATATTATTTACCCAACTTGAGTTACAAAATAATTTTCTAAAATCTATTTCGACGATTAATTGCGTTATCCATTCTCTTCCGAGTAGTGCATCGGAATTCTCATCTATGACATTTATGCCTTCTTAGTTGTTATACCAAATCTGACATTAACTACAGCCTTTCCTATGCACTGAAGCTTGTGACCCGAATAACTTGAAAACTGTTTATCATTCTTTTAGAGGGGTCCCGTTAGTCTCAACTTGTTCCACACAATTTTCTTAATTATGGAACATAGTGAACCTGCATCCAATTCCATGCGCAAATAGTTTCCGTTAAAAACTGCCTCAATCATCTGTCTGCTTACAGAACCTTCTGACATGTTTACTAATTGAACGCTTTCCTCAATTGAAGCGTCACTGCTTTCTAGTTGGTTTGATCGATATACTTTGCAATGTCGTCTATTTTCTTACAGGAGTAGCATGTTGCGTTTCCAAATGTTGACCACCACAGCTGAAGCATTTACGTTCGTCGTTGTTGTTCTTTCTTCTTTCAGCATGTCATTCTTGTTTGTTAACAATTTCGTTTCTCCTGCTTCTAAAAGCAGTTTCCATTTTATTTATTGCATCATTTTCAGAAATTTGCGAGGATGGTGCGCTAACCTCATTTGCTGAACGAATTGACGATTCAATTATATGAGCAGTCTCGTAAGCATCTTAGAACGTTATAGGTTTTTTTGTAATTATTTCATTTTAAATTTGCTGAGATTGAAAACGGACTAAAAATTGCTCAATCAGTATTTTGTCCAAAAACTCTCCATAATCACAAAATGAAGCTGCTTGCTTCAGCTTTAGTGCATTATTTGTAACTGATTCTTCATTCATATAGATTGTGGTGACTTTGGTGACATAAGAATTTTAAGTGCAGTATTTAGTTTATTACCCATATGTACTCTTGCATAACCTCCATACTCGTCTACTTGAATTTTTCTCAATTCATTCAATTTATGAATCAATGCCCATTCAAAACGTTTGAAATAGCTACAGTGCTCCGTTTGTATGGAATAACAGAGACTGGTAGCATTTGGAATATTCGAATTGTTGCCTACCACATTACTAAGAATGGCTTCTGATGCTTGTAATACTGCTTCTCGAACTACATTTGCAATCAACTTTGATTAATTTGCATGCTCTGTCATCTTGTATTCAGGTGATTTACACCTGACACTAAAATTTTAAATATGAAGTAAATGCATTTTATTTAAAAAAATATTCTTTATTAAAGTAGTTCTAATCAAAACGTGTTTCGAAACTATTCCAGATAAAACTCAAAAATATATATGAATGTAATACCATATTGGCAATTACGTATATATGCTAGATGTATAAATAACATTTTCTTTGTTTTTTTTACCATTGTGAGCTTGCGTTGCTTTCACTTTGAATAAAGCATTTGCATATTCCAATATTTCGATATGTCCACCACATTGATCTCTCAAACGAATTCAGTTTCGAATAACAAAAATTTATTTGCGTCCTTCGTTAATTCAATGCAATAAAGGTTGAGTTTTCCTAAGAATAGAATTTCAAGTCGTAAAAATTAAGAACAAATCACGCGTTACATGCAAAATTGGATTTGACATACATATAAAACTGAAGAAGAATAAATGAGAATTCAATAAGCAGCTGAACATAATTTAGTCTAAGCCAGTTGTGCATATAGATCATTTGGTTCAATATGTAGTTCATATCAGTATTTTGTCATTTTCGCATATTTTGCTTCGAACATTCTTCCTCCTTTTAGTGGTTAAACTTTGCGAAAACTTCAGATATCTATTTCATAGCTCTTTCGGCATTTAGTGAATTTCTCCTCAGCATTGCCACGCTGGCCATGCCATCATTGCCTAATTCCAATTCTAAAACTGTAGTTAGTGGCCATATTAGATATAGTACTTTTTTATCTTTGGTGATACCTTTTTTTCGTTCTCGTGATAATTTTAGTTATTCTGCATGCCACTTTTCCCCAGAAAACTGTTGAAGATTCGGCAACCGTCACAAAAGGGGATAAAAGCTATAGCATTCAAATCAGGGACGAAACAAGTATGCGGTGCACCAATAGAAACGTGTACTACCATTATGATCTTTTCATTTTACTTCCGTTGAGGCATTTTTTCTAAATGGTTTTCTGATGCTCGTCACAAAGAAGCTGTGTGAGTTCACCTATCTAATTGTTAGCTCCATGAGTGGCACAACAAAAAATCATGTTGATAATTCTCTTTCTAGTTGTATATAGTTTGCCTTTAATACAAAATATTTAAATAAACAGATGTTACACTTGGAAAATAATTACGACAGAAATCTGTTCAAGTGACCAAATCTGTTTGTGTACCATGATCTTGCTCCAAAGTATATTTTTTACTTTGAAAGTACTGGTCGAAAGGGATCAAGTGACTCGTAGTAATTGTTGCCAAAAGAGAATAGACCATTTTATGTTTGCGGAGTAGATATGAATAAAAAAAAAAATGAATAAAATTTGTATGCTGTTGCATCCGATGAAAGACATAATTTCTTTTTATAGGTGTACCATCTCAAATTTTAGAAATCTTTCTTTTTAAGTCAAAGATATTTATTGCTTCGCTTTCGTCTAGCAATGTAAAATTTCTTCTGCTTAGCCAGTTTCTTGTTTAGTTAATCGATTTTAAAACTTTTTTGTCATCCTGCCAAACTGTAGTATTGTATGAATGCCAAAAATTTTTGCCGATTTTGTAACAAATAACACAACAGTACACATTTAAATAATTTATCCGGTGGTCAATGGTTTGCTGGCGTGCATTTTGATTTTCATGTAACACCATAAAAAGAAATTACTTTATGATATGAGACGTCCAGTTAACTTTCGTTGCTGAGACTACATCGTTTGCTTTGTAGTGTGGCATTGGTCATCGTTTTGTTGGAACCAGTAACTGTCAAGAGCTTTTGCGAGCAGACAGAATGACTTATACTTCCACCGATATTGGTTACCATTAGGTGTTTTATATTATAAGCATTCCGCAATGATGTTGTTTGCGCTAACACCAACTCCAACTGTCACTTTTTGGTTATGGATCCGTTTCTGAAATTTGATGATTTACCTTCTTAATGCCATGTTTCAATCATTCTGTTTTATGGAAGCATTAACATTGATGTGGGCGGTCTATTGTAAACTCTATGTGATAATTGGACTATATATGGAAAGAAATTCCAAATCAGAAGCCTTCAAAGTGTGATACGGAGATATGCTGCTGACCTCAAAGTAATAAGTGTGGTGACAATATATACTTTTGAATTAAGACCATGAATAGTACTACCAAATGGTACCTGTTGCCCATATAATTTCAAAGTTTTGGATGTGCAGTTTACTCAACTGAGCAATTATTCTCAATATTGCTATCTCAGCGTATTGTTTCGGTGTAAAACAATTCATGCTAAATGCACTGAATTGAAAAGCGTTTCGACTAACAAGGGTTATTAGATTGATGAATGTCAAAGCTATTCAATGTGTATATAAGGCCACGAAAATTCAGCCAAAAAAGTAAAATGAAAAAACTAAAGACAAACCAGAAATATTTTATCCTTCAGATCTTTATGTATTAATGACAAAGGACGCTGCCATTGTCATGTACACCTTCTTTCGGAGACGACCAACCGGTTTTGTTATATAAGTAGAAACTCATTGCATAAATTTGTGAAAAATCTTGACTTTGAAAATAATAAAATATAGAAAGGGTAAAACAGAACTTATGTGAAGCACGGTTTGTCTTCAAAATGATCCATCAGATCTGTTTGTTCATGGCACACTGAGCAATTTTAAGTGGCATTTTGACATGATGGCTTTTAAATGGCCCCGATTCGGTGACAAGAGATGTTTGAAATAATAATGGGGTTGGGCATTTAACTGGTGGAATTCTTAGATTCATCACCACTTAAAATGTAATTGAAAATTGTGTTCTAACAGCTGAATGAACTGGTTACTCTTTAAGGTGCCAGATTATGATATTGATACTTAAAGAATGAGGAATGAGAATGAGAATTTTAGTTCTTCAAGAACTTCAGTTATTATACCGGATGAACTGCTTCGCTTTTCTTTGTTTTTTCATTGCATGTCCTAGGAAGAACACATAACCAGTACCCCAAACCATACTGGTATGTGACATCATTGTCAAATTATGTTTGAGTTCATTTTTCCTAACATAGTGAATTTGTTAAAGTTACAAGACATGGTCAAGCTATTGCACTTCTTCTAGTTCAGTCTTTATCAATCTTTACTTTTAACAAACATTTACCAGCCATGTAGCAGCACCTGGTTAATAGATGTACTTCGAAATTTAGCTCAGGCGATTGATCTCATCAGTACCATCCTCAACACATGCCACGTATTTAAAATCTCTCACATTTGCTACCACACTGAAGGTTGGTGTAGTATCCAAAGTTAACCAAAATGACGATAAAATGCAGTCATTCTAGATGCCATGCTTGTCTATGGTTTGCGTACCAACTTTTAACTAGTTTGTATGGATCACTTTACCCTTTTGGCTATTTTTTTAATGATTTTCACACTATCCTACCCTCTTCTTCAAATCTGGTGTTCGCAAAATTGAAACAAAATTATATATTGTTCTCCACTAAGCGTAACATAAAAATTTGCCTGCGATATGTCAGCATAGGTGCAAAAATCCAAACACGTATTTTTTACACACCTGCTAGATCAAAATTAATATATTTCGACAAAAAACACAGAAATTAGTAAAAATTTTGTGTTAGCAAAAATAAGGATGTTGTTTTCACTGGAAAGTGAAAACTCGCAATGATATTTTATTGTTGGTATTACAGATTATTTCACTACAGTTTTTGCCAGACCAGTTCCATTATCGAATGAAAATTTCTCCAATTTAGGTAAGAAATTAATATTTTCTTCACGCCTTCACGATGCACTATTCACGAATTTCAGAGAATTCAACATTAGACATATGTTTGTAAAAGCGCAGCCAATACCAATCAATTCCTGGTAACATACATGGTGATCTTATAGTTCGATAGTGATTTAGCTCACTTATTCCGTTATTTAAACAAGTAGGAGCAAAATATACTATTTAGTTCAAAAACTCACTGCATTTCCAGTTGATATTCATTTTGAAAGTCTATGGATTTCAAAGTTACCAATGATCCAGCACTTACAAATTCTAAATAGCACCACCATGTACCTTTCTGTTTATGTTACAAAAAAACAACAACAACTTTTCAATGTTAGATTTTTTTATTCCTTGTGAATTTTTATTACCTAGAATGTTCATCATCTAAAAACATTCATTTTACTCAGAAAAATATAATAGTTGTTTTTATTTCATTCGATTTGAAGAGAAAACACCAAAATTAAGAGTAAAAATTAATAGCACCAAACAGGCTTTTGTAAGCAGTCTAGTACAAAAACGTAAACATTTTTGACAACCAAGAAGTGCTTCATATTTTTTTGGTTGTTTTATTTTGATTAGTTTCTGCAGAAAAATTGCTGTAAGTGAAGCTTTATATTAAATACTAGGCCGCGGAAAACATTGCAATCGTGAAAAACGAGAACTGATTCAAAAATTTCGTCCAGAAGGCACTAGAGAAGTTGGTCGTTTACTCGAGTGTTCAAATCAAAATGATTAGAAATGCTCTAAAATTTGAATAAAAACCTGAAACACGTGGTCGAAAACATTCTCTTTCACAAGATCAATCAGTCCGGGAAGCCAAGAAAGAACCATCTAAGACAGCAACGGAGTAAAAAAAGGATTTGAACATTGATGCAACCGTGCGAACAGGTCGCAATTACTTGCTAAAAATCAGTTTAAAAGCCTGCAGCCCCATAAAAATTCCATTTTTGAATGCTAAGCCTATTGCAAAACGTATTGCCTTTGTTAAGGAGCACTTGAATTGGCCACTACAAAAGTGGAAAAATGTTTTATGCACAGATGAAAGTAAGATTGTGCTGTATGGTGGAAAAGGTTCTCGAGCATATGTCAGAGAACCACCACATTCAGAATATAAACCAAAATATACCATAAAAACTATTAAACATGGAGGTTCCAGTATAATGATGTGACATGCTTTTCATATTATGGAGTAGGTCCCATATATCATATTAAAACNTGTCGTAGCTCCCATATACAATATCATATTAAAACTATAATGGCCCAACATGTTCACATTGATATATTGGCGAAAGTGATGCTACCGTATGCAGAGTATGAAATGCCGCTATCATGGGACTGCCAACAAGACAATGACCCTAAGCATACCAGTNTGTGACATGCTTTTCATATTATGGAGTAGGTCCCATATATCATATTAAAACTATAATGGACCAACATGTTTACGTTGATATATTGGAAAAAGTGATGCTACCGTATGCAGAGTAGGAAATGCCGCTATTATGGGTCTTCCAACAAGACAATGATCCTAAGCAAGCCATTAAAAAGGCGAAAAAACGGTTTAAGGAGTACAAGGTGAATGTTATGGAGTAGCCAGCACAGTCGCCAGACCTTAATCCCATCGAGAATTTGTGGTCTGTTACTGCTGCCAAGGCCAAAACGAGCGAGTCGCTTTGGGACGTAGTTAAAGAGTCCTGGAGCAAAATTCCGCTGAAACGATGTCAAGACTTAGTCAACTGCATGCCAAGACGTTGGAAATCCGTAATAGCTAATTAAGGATACGCTACAAAATATTAATTTCTTGGTTTTATATAATATATAATCATAAAATTCATTTAAGATACTTATAACAATTGATCTCGTAATATTTTTTTCTATTTAAAAACCCGTTAAAGCAGTGGTGCTATTATTTTTTTTCGTTATTTTTAAATAGTTAAATGTTTTTTTTTTCTTTAAATAAATAAAAACTGCTTAAAAAAATTGTTAATAGTGTAATTTATTAAAATGAACCTTTTTTTTTGTGGATACTACATTCAAAAGAGTTTCGAAATTTCGAAATCAGTAAAGATTCCTTTTTAAAAATTA
>JXPQ01004211.1:0-11735 GCA_001014675.1 Ephydra gracilis
AAAGGCAAGGCAAAGGCAAAGGCAAGGCAAGACAAAGGCAAGACAAAAGCAAGGCAAAGGTAGGGCGAAGGCAAGGCAAAGCCATTTCAAAGACAAGGCATCGGCAAGGCAGAGGCAAAGGCAAGGCAAAGGTAAAGGTAAAGGCAAAGGCAAGGCAAGGCAAGACAATGGCAAGACAATGGCAAAGCAAACTGATCAAACCTATTTTTTTATTACTTTTATTCATATATTGTGTTCTATTATGCAATAAAATTTTAATTCTATATCAGAGTACTCAGTTACATCGCACTACAATCAGTACTTGCGTTTTTCTTTTCGAAAATATATCAGAAACTTTTAATAACAAAATTAAATAAATATGAATCGAAATTGATAATAATTATTATGGACTCAAACAAAATTTAATAAATTAGCTGTTCGGAAACACAATATTTAAAAATGTGTTTCTTTTACAAACTTTTATTTGGAATTTCGTCTATACCAACAATAAGCAAATGACAGGTGTAAACAATAATAATTTTGTTACTGCAACAGCTGGAAGCAATTATAATATTTATGTACAATACTGTCCAAAAGTTTCAAATGCAACATTCTCATTACACGTTTCAAGAATTAATGAAGTGAATTTTGTGAACTTAAATTTTTTTTTATTTAATTGAAGTCTTTATAATAAATATTTACAACTTAACTTAAAATCTAAATGTTTATAAAAAGTGCTTAAATTCTAAATTTTTAAATTCAGTTTTTGGATTACATCTGATGGAATGGAATTCTAAGGGACATGTGCAGCATTCCAAAGTTGTTCCTTGAACAAAATTGTTGTTTTACGCACCTTTTAATTGAGATGATCCCAGAGCATTTCGATGGGGTTTAGATCGAATATTTTTGGAGGCCAAACCATACTGCTCAGGCTCTTATTCGCTTCTTTCTGTAATAAAATATCCCAAAAAAGTCCTTCAGAATGTTTTCAATCATTATCCTCCTGTAACTTGAACCAGACCATTAGATGTAGTATGTCTTTCAAGATCTCTTTGTAGCCTTCCTTGCGTAGAATTCCCTCAATCTTAAACAAATTGTTCACTCCGCTAAATGCCGATGATCCCTAAACTTGAACCACCACCATACTTCACCGTTGGCATGATACATTACTGTAGCATTTTCTCTTCGGCAGACCTTCTTATATTAATTCCCCTCTTAGTGCCAAATATCTCGAACATGGATTCCCCGAAACATAGTACTTTTCACCAGTTTTCCCTTCTCTGCCAGTGACGCCCCCTCGAGCCATGAAGCCTAAATAGAGTTTTTTTGTTGTTGCTACTCTTTCAAAAAACTTACTTTCCTAAATGAGTCAATAAAATGTTTATGTGAATACTGGTTTTTCTCAATTTCGGTTTGCCTTCTGGGTAATCTATTTTGGTTTCACCCTTTTGTTTCGTTTGCTGGTGGTTATTATGTGATTATATTCAGTTTTGGTTGTGACCCATGGCATCCCATTTCTTCTTTTGGCCTGTGTACAGGCTTAACCTTTAAGATAATCTTTCAATGAATGACCGCATAGATTATTATTTTATACGTTTTAATTCTTGGTTTAGTATGAGGTAATAATGTAAACTTTACGAAAATAACGTTTTCCAAGAATTTGGGTTGCATTTAAAAATTTACCGCGAAACAAACAAGATCATTTTTGAAAAATATCCCATTTCCTATTTTGTTTTTGCCTAATTTTGCTAAAAACTGCATTTGAAAAAGGTTTCGAGTCATAAAAAGTTGAATGAGAGTGAGAAAATAAAGATAAACTTACACATAATATTTTAAAGCGCAGATGTTGATTAACTTTTGCAAAACGATAATGTCATTGTTTTCCGATAAAAAGGTTCTTGATATGTTTTGTTTAATTTTCTTTTGCAGTCGTCGCAATCATTGTAATGTAATGTCATATTCAGACAATAAGTATACAACAGACCTATTTATTTTCGTCTACGGTGATGCTCAATTTTATTCGAGATCGGGTTTTTGTGTGAGTTAAAGAGCTAAGCGTCAGTTCAAGATTTGCCACAAAATTCTATTTCATTCGTTTAGATAGAAGATAGAATTCTTTAATCAAGAATTTTTAGTTCGATTGGAAACTTGCCGACGTTAAACCTTACACTTAAGTGTCTCTTTCTTTTGTAGTCATTGTCAATATTTACACTTATTTGAGATGGCTCTCCTAAATTCCTGCTTTAGATGCTGCAAGGCTTTTAATGCAGTTCCTACAATCATTCCATTTTAAATTATTTTCCAATACCTAATCCATAAAGCACGCGGCTTTTAACTTTTGTGGTTCAATAAGAATAACATTATGACTTGAACACTTTATTACTCAGAATTCCCTTAAAATCAATTCATTTTTTTTTTTTTTGAAGAGGTTATATGTTGTGAATTCCATGTCTTAATTGAGAAGCTGCAAAATAACTTCCACAGTTGTTATGACGTCATCATTTGAATAAAAACTATTTCGTCACATGCACTTTTTGGACCTGGAAACAAATCCTATTTTGATTCATGGATTCCAGACCTTATCAAAGTGGTCTTGTGAAATGGTACTGTTACTAAATTTTCGAATTTTTTGCATTTTTCTTCACCAGGTCTAAAGTGAAACAAACAAGTTCCTTGCGCATACCAAAAAACTTTTCCAAACATATTGACTGATTTATTACTTTTCGTTTCATTTTTAGGGAGTACGCCAAGTAGTATGTACACTGTTTACTGAAACCCAATATTTAAGTAAAAAAAATTTGTTACACTGCTGAATGAGATGCGCAGTGCTTCTACAAAACTTATTTCAGTTATTTTACATTTTCTTTCGCTTACAAGATCTGATGAGCAAGCACTGGGTGTTTTCGAGAGAAATATCATACGGAAAATGTATGGCCCTTACTGCGATGATGGCGAATGACGCATCCGGTGGAATCACTAACTGTATGATATCGACGATATTGACATAGTCCAACGAATAAAAATTCAGCGGCTACGGTGACTAGGTCAGAAAGCTCGTATGGATGAATATACAGAAGCTTGTAAAGTTCTTGATTCCAATCCGAGTGGCGGTACTCGACGAGGAGGATGAATAATGTTTCAACGCTAGGGATCCGCAACTACAGCCAAAATACAAGGCATCGCAAAGAATGGAGCCGAAAGGTCGCTGAAGTCAACACCTGTACCAGGTTGTAATGAGCAATTAAGTACTTCACATTTTCTTAACAACGTAACCTGTATCTTTTCTTCGCTTTATAGTGTTGTTAAAAACACAACTTAATTCAGAAATGCTTCTTTCTAAAGTACGAATTGAAGGCAAATCGAACTAATATTCATTCTCCTTTCGTTTATAAATTTCCTTTAAACCTTTAAAATTTCATACAATTCACGATAACTACTTTTTTCATTGAGAAACAGTGCGACTTGACGATGCTAAAGGGCTTCTAAACAAAACATAAATTTACGGATTTAAAGGAAACTTCAAATACGTTCCTATGAAGCGTATACAACATAACAAAAACTTACTTATTTCTAAAGTACTAATTGAAGGCGAATCGAACTTATACTCATTCACCTTTCATTTATAAATTTCCTTTAAATCTTTAAAAATGCATCCAATTCACGATAACTAATTTTTTTCATTGAGAAACAGTGCGAGTCGAAGATGCTAAATGGCTTGTAAACAAAAAATAAACTTATATATTGAAAGGAAACATCAAATACGTTCTTATGAAGAGTGTACAACGTAACAGAAACAATTTAAGGCTAGTAACGCTCTTGCTTAGCGCACCGTAAAACAACTTGGCAACTGTCAACATCATACATCGGTTAAATGTTAACATCTTTACTATGCTTTCGTGTAAATCACTTTGTCAATTTAACTCTAATACTTAAAAGTAGAAAATTCGCTACAGCAAGAATTTACAAGTGATAAAAAAAATTTTTCTTAACTTAGGTCTAGAGCTTTCCAGCAATATCAAGCCTCAATTTTATCTCATCGCCATAATATAGCAATCAAGTTTTTCAACGACGTTTTAAAAAGAAAATGAAGATCTTTAAGTTTTGGGGCACAGAGTCAAACTGGATTTACTCAAAATATAGAATCGGATCATTTTATGTTTGGAGAGAAAACTAAACTAGGGATGACTTTAGTTTTTGAGGGTTAAACGTCTATTAGATCCACTCAAACTTACTAACCGATTATAATCAAATTTAACAATATTGTGGAATTGTCTGAAAAATGCTGCAATACAGATATCAAGACGTTGCCACAATACTAAGTTGAAGCATCTTCGGACAAAAAAAATGCCATCGCACTCATTCAAGAGGAAGTCGGCCGTAAAATGTTTATGAAAGGTACCCGAAGATACTGACTGATTTTCTCAATTTATATTATGCTTTGGTAATGAAAAGTGTTTCCATACAAAATTTCAGAACGATGAGATGAAGCACCGGGATTTTATGCCAACTTTCGTGTGTTTTGCCCATTCTTGAACTTAACCGTAATATTTATGAAATACACCCTGTAACCAAATTTCATAGATGTATCTCAGAGTCTACTTGTGGAAGTCAGAGACGCACTTCGCTCAAATGGTAGACATATTCATATATTTAAGTTTTTTAATTCTATACATATTTCTCAAAGATACATATAGTCGGAAACGATTATTCTAATGGATGCCATACTTTGCAAAAGACCGATATAAATAAATAATTAAAAAGTCAGAATACCAATCCATTCGAAAAGTTTTGGAATTAAAATTAAAATACAAAGTCCATACCTACAAACCAGTTTGGAAATCCTCCAGAAGCATATATGTTAAAGTCTCAATTGGAAAAAGCCATTGAAACATTGACTAACCTTATCCATGAAGTTAGATTGTTAACATTGCTACTGCACAACTAAATGCATATATCATAATAAAATTATTGTAAGAGCAGAAATTCCTGAAATCATATATTATCAAGCAAACATACTATTTATCGTAAAAAAATATGCTAATGCATTGTAAAATCAACAAATTTTACATTATTTTTTAAGTCGAAGTTAAATTTTATGTAGTAGCTCCCACACAAGTGCTCTGACTACATCCTGATCCAGTTTTGCTTTGTGAGATGGTGCATGGTCATGCGGCAAAATTACATTGACGTATATTTTAACCAAGTCTGGGCACTTTTATCATCAATGTATGATTCAAATTAACCATACTTTGCCACAAGCAGTCCGTATTAACGATTCCACCACAAAGTGCAGGTGGTACACTACACTTTTCTTGTCTTAGCAGTAGCACAGCATTGTCTTATATTCGACTCGATCTGGATTTACTGTCGAAGTTGATGGTCGTCCCGGATTGACCTTTGCTTTTTTCCCTCCACCCTTTTTCCTGAAATTGGATTATTTCCATAACTTTTCAACACTCAAACTTTTTTTGTGCATCTTCATCTAATATTGCTTGCAATTCGGCGTCTTCAAACTTGTTTGTGGTGTTTCACGTTCTTAATTTATGACCTCGAAATCATTGTCTTTGAAACATAATCAATGCCTTGATGTTTAATAAAAATTTTTCACTGAAGCAATTAGTAAAATCTCGTAACTGCATTCCAGCCTTATAACTTCACTGACGGCAATTTTTATTATGAAATTAATCTACTGTGTCGGATGGAATTTATATAACTATTTGCCAAATAAAAAAATTCAAAAAGAACTGAATAAATTAAAAATAAGGAAATATCTAGTGATTAACCAACTGATAGTACTTTGGCAACAAGAGGAAATGTGTTCGTCACATTTATTTTTAATTCAATACTACGGCTTGCGATTATCCCCAGATTGGAATTATTTTATTATGAAAAGATTATTTGCTATACTGAATAAGTAGAAAATAATTCAAGACTAAAAATTGAGCTCCCGTCATAACATGGTATCCCTGCCCAGTGCCACCGCGTCGTATCTAAGAAAAGCTTTGAAGAATAAAATGCATTATTCTGAAGCCTTTTTAGATGTGCAACAGGCTTTTGAAAAGGTTAGATATTTTGGATTATTTTCAAGCACGATCGCTTTTTTTTTTTTTGCTCAAATCCTTTGTCTGTGGACGCAAATCAGTCAATAGTGTAATATCAATAATTTATCACATACTGGATGGTAGTTGCAACTGACCAACTTCATCAAAAAGTTACCGAGAAGAAGAAGAATTTAAAAAACCAAGAAACATACCATAATCGAAATTGGCCGTTCAAAGTACTCCCGATCGACTGCAACGCATAATGGCATTATGCCAACGATGAATCTAATTATCGAAATACTTTTTAAATTCTGGTTGCAGTCTGTTCAACAGAGCAGTCTTCGAGTATTCAATAATCTCGTCTCCGATCTGGCAAATCAGATGAATTCCGTGGTTTTTTGCTAGTACTTGCCTCGTGTTTAGCCACATGTACACGGAATACGTTGACCTTAATGAAAATAAAAGTATATAACGCATCTCGCTCATACCAAATGTGCGCTCAACGGTCACCCATTCCTTGAATTCGGTGTTTTCATCGGTTTTCAATATCGATCGCCTACTACTGCGTTAGCATTGTTAACAGGCTCATGGCCACTTTCAAAATGTTCATGTCTCTGATGAATCGCTGTTTCTTTTAGTGTAATTTTGTTAAATTTGAATGATAGTTGTGCATAATTCATCATTTTTTGGATACGGACGGACGGACGGACAGATGGACATGGCTCAATCAATTCTTGTGGTGATGCTAAGCATATTGGTATATATTTTGATAGGTCTCCGGATGCTGGTTCTGGATGTTACAGCATATGGTCAAAACTAATATACACTTTGCCACTTTGCGCATATTAAAAAAACATTAATAATAATAACCGAATTGCACGATGGCTATTTCGGGAACTTTTTGATGTAGTGATGGTTGAGCTGCAAGTACGTTGCCTAAAACCCAGATGAAGCAACCAGTATTAAATCCACTATACTATAAGACTATAAGTTTATGGAATACAGCAGTTTGATTAAAGCAACTTTCGTTAGTTTAAAGAAAATCAATAGAAAAGAATTTCATGTCTAAATAAAACATTGCTCCATTGAGAAATGGTGTGAAAAGTCTAAACAAGGTGAAGAAAAGGTATAAGAGCTTTCTTGTTATGGAGTCGGATCCTGGGTAAAACGAACTAAATAAAATTGATATTTGTATAAGCAAGTGGAATATGAGATTCAATCCAGTTAAATTTGAGAACGGCATTCATTGCAGAAACCACTTCCCTCTTTTTGTATTAGGTTCCCGAAATTTTAAGAAGTGAAAGTGTTAAATACTTCAATTAAAACTAAAAAAACGTTAAAATATAGCAACTACCAAAGTAATTATTTACTGACTTTGTTTTTATATTAATCTTTCGCTAACTGTGTGATACACTTCCTTTCAAAATTGTTAAAAACAGAGAAGTCATGAAATGAAATTATTGAGCATGTAATAAAAATAAAACTTTATTATCAATATAATCATAACCATTTTATGGCGGCACATTGATAACATTAATTTGAACTCAACATATGAAAGTGCGTCGAGCTAAATTGATGAGTTGGACAATGCCATAAATACTGTACATAGAAAAATTAAAAAAATATAATTTTTTTTTTGTTTAAATTAGATTATTCAAAACCTACAAATCTAAGAATATCTTTTTCGAAATGACTTCCATTTACGTTCCGAGAACGTACCAATCTCCATAACATGACCAGGTAACAAAAATCCCTCTTTTTGGATATTAAAATTTTAAAATGACAACTTTAGTGCCCAACTTTTACTGAAGAGATCTAGTGGAGATACCCGCAATTTTGGTCCAATGTGGACAACAGTCAAACATTAATCTCACATTGTTCCAAGGAATTTGCGTACCAGATCTCATAATTATAACTTAGTACTGTGTGGAATCGCCAGTACTTTTTATATCGAAATACGCCAGATATATTAATTAAAAACTCTAAGACTTCTAATAAAATCAATTTATATTGATTCAGTCATTCCAAATGTTTTCATATTGCTATAAATAGTTCCAGGGCTAATTACTTAAGAAGACTATCTGAGCATTTTAACGCTTAACTATATGCTTGTTTAATTTGGCAGTGTCAACAAAAAATGTGGCAGCGTATAAGAAAAGGAATTAGAAAAACGTAAAAAAAAAAACAATTTCCAGCCAATAAGGAACAAAAAGGAGGAGTATCATTGATATATATATATATTCCCGACAAAGCGTCGGGAAGTGTAACTTTTTAAGTTTTAAGTTTTTTACTTGGAGTTTATTAAATAATAATTAAATAGTTTCCAAATTCATATTTACATTTACGCTACAATTACTATCTGAATTGTGTGACATATAAAATTTCGAAAATTTTTTTTTTTTAAATAAGACGAAATAGAAAACAAAGAAGTGTATAATCTTATAATCGCAGAGCGCTAGCAATACAGCGGCGAAACATAATTTTGTCGAACCGGATATATTACAAGGTATTAAAACCTTAATTCGAGGAATGTGTTTGTTCTGCTGTTAAATGCGTGAAGTTGTTGACCATGCTTCAATTCTTGCTAACACAACAAAAATTCCTACAATTTTTACTTGTTTGCTGATGATCTGTTGTGTGCTTTGCTTTGCCAAAATGAAACAGTGGGGAAATTTTACACAACGATAACAATGTAACAAACAAACTTAAAAGTACTTTAAGCACAGCCAGTATAGAAATTTCGCATTTTTGTGCAATTTTAGGCACCCAAATTTAATTACTTCACTTTCTACAGTGCAGCCATATATTTGCGACTCATTGTGGGCACAAGAATCCATCCGATTTTATTGCAGCCATTCCCAAATAATTATTCACTACAGCTGTATCTGTAGCCACAGAAGATGAACTAAATACATAAGTACAGTGGTTTTATGCAATCACGGAAATTTCAGATAAGGCGAAGACGGTCAGAAGTAGATCCTTATTGTGGGGTGTATACTGTGAAACCACACAACAAACAGTTTTATTGTTTCGCTCCCGTTGCATAGCGATTCACAAGACTAGACTATCTGCTTAGCAATGAAATCCGTTCAAAAAGCAATCCTGAACTAAACCTAAATAAGATAAAATGCTTTAAGAATACATTTTCCTGAATCATGTGACTAGAGTGACGCATCCTCCAAATCCCTATTAATATATGTTTCAGCACGCAGTCATTAAACTGGGAAGTCTTAAAAGAAAACTAAGAGTGGTTTTTATGGTTTTCATGTGTTTCACTTGCAAAAATCTCAATGATGTTTTATATCATATCATATTGAACGCAAATCACGGTTGAGCCGGAACAGTGCTCGCTCCAGCGCATTTTTGTGTGTCAAACAATGAGATAGAATATTTCGAATTGATAACAATTACATTTGCATTCAATTAAGCTCGATAGCTGACCATGCGCACTTTACATAAATTAACCCATGACTGTCAACCATCTTATACTTGGCAAGCTGCACGAACACATGTTTGTCGATGAGCTCATGACACTCTCGAAGAGAACAATTTATTTCAAATAGAACCTTAAATTACAATGAATTTGTTTCAGGACTGCCAAGATTATCTCGAGCTAAGATGTTCTGGATTCTCACAGTACCGGCGAAGTGAAAAGGTTGGGTATCTGACTCATTTTTCTCCCGGCATACAAATTTGTTTCCGAATCGTCCATGACCAAAACATAAGTTTTGTCCAAAATAGCTAAACTCCAATTGGTTGACTAGCTCAAGTATTATTACAACAAAAATAATCATGCAAGAGATCTAAATAGCCCAACGCAAGTAGGATGAAGAATCCAAAAGGCATGTCAGGATTGGTGGGCAGAAGTTAAAATCATACAGGATACAGTATATTAAACAGTTCTGAAATCGAGTTCTCTTATTTCCGAGAGCATCCGAGAAAGCTTTTACGCCAACTATTTATACTCGGGCCACTTTAAGTGACATGTTTATTATAAACTTTTATTTGCAAAAACTCGGAAATCAAAACTCAACTGTCAAAATTGTCAGATATCTGTATTCCTCAGAAGCTTCACAAAACGAAAACACCAAAGAACAGTAGATTTAAGCATCTGAATATCACGCTACAACCACAACACTAATATGCGGCAATCCGATAAACAACTAAGTATGAAATTTAAAAATAAGAAATACATAGACAATCCTACAGAAAGATTAGCTTCCTATTCATTCATTAGTACGACGGAAGCCTTCCAATTATCCTTTCGAAAGTCATTTCATGTTCCGGGTCATTCGAACAAAGTTTCATAATTGCAAAGTACGTATATTTTATCGCAGCTGATGGACTCGCTGCCGGTAGTACGCCATTCACAAGTACAGGTCTTGACTTTTCTGCTCCGTTTTGACTTTTCTGCTCCGTTTCGTAAAGGCGCCGAGAAATAAAAACTTAGTTTGGGTATTCGTCTGTTAATCAGATGCAGATATTCTTTAAAAGCCACAACAGGCATTTCAACACCAACATTTATAGCAGCATTCTAGCGTTGCAGCATTTATCTCAAGGCACGAATGCTCTCCAATATGTATTCTGGCTTACAAATTGGTCGGAAAAGAATTTTTTGATTCGGCCTACTTCCTCCTGACAGCTTTCAGTATCCACAGTAGCAAGGTACCACGACAGCATAAATCTACCTTCGACGAATTTTTAATCTTCTTGTATTCAATTGAAGCCTGTCTGACCTTCAAACCCTTCTCACCATTAAGTTACAATCCCCAGCATCTTTGACTTAGTCCAGCGCATTTCTTGACATATCCTATTCCTATTTTAGCACCGACAAAAAGCGAATCTGGTGATGCATCCATATTTATTATATATAAATAGCTATACACTTATATATTTGATTTTATTATTGTCGCATCCAAATTATATATCACCAATAAACACAAAATAAAATTTTTAACATTAATAAATACTCCACGTACGGCAACCGTCGCATAGCGAAATATAAATATGCGTGCGAAGAAAATATTGCGTAACTTCCTTTGCACATGGACATTAGCCGGTGGTTCCTGTCACGCTGACAGAAGATGTTAAAAATGCAATGAACTACATCACATATTATTGTAGCGAGCGAACAAGAAACTGCGTCAAACAAATCCTACTGCCATCTCAAAAAGAAAGGGCTAAACTGCCAACTACACGAGTAGAGATCCACCATCGAGACCAGGTCTTCCGCGCGTGCACACCAGTGGATGCCTACAATCGAATTAAGAAAATGGCTCTTTCATTTTTGCAAAGGATTGGTTTTCGAACACAAAAGCGTTAAGAAATCGTATTCCTCTTCTTAAGATCACGGCTCTGGACAAATAATTCCCTAATTATTTCGTTGACGGCGCAAGTGTCAATCCGCACAACTACTCAAGTGCCGTGAAATTAGCGGAAATGCAAAGAGCACGTGATATGCCAATTGACCATAGGTATATTTTTGGATGGCTTTCCTCCAGGGCATATGTCCAGTAACAAAAACGAAAATGTGCTGTACAAGAAAAGAACAAAGAAAAATGAATAAAAGGAAATTCCCGCCAGCAAGAAAGAAAAAGGAGAATTGTGAAGAATTGAATTACAATTGCATTTAAAGTATAAATCGTCAACCTAAATTATGTGATTTACATTGAACTTATTAACTATTTTTTTTTTTTTTTTTTTTTAAATTTTAAT